>CM017800.1:29824118-30109002 GCA_008086715.1 Sitobion miscanthi
CTATATCTACTGGCATGAAATCTGATAATTTTTTAACAAACTTAAAATCAATTATTGTTAACATATTAACTTCAGCTGAAACAATGATGTATAAACAGAAACTACTTTTCAAGTTTCAATTAGTGAAAATCCCAAGAGTTCAAGGGAGAACTAAAATAATTAATTTATTCAGAAAATATAAAAACAAACAGAAGTATTATTGAGATTAATAACGATGTAATTTATGGTTGTCCGAAGCTATTGTGGCTGCATTATTCTACTCAGGACAAAACAATATTTCGGTCATGAATTAGATCCCAATAAAAATTAAACAATTGAAGATAGGTAGACAAATTCAAAAGATTTAGCTTTAGAATTATGTAATATGTTACAGATATAACGAAGAAGGATTTACATTGATGATATTAAGAATGTGGAACTTGCACTAGATATTCAAATAAATGTTATTTGTGCTGAAAATTTAAATACTTAATTTATAGGGGAGGATAAAGAAACTAAAAATTTATTTGTAAAAAATGGTAATCATTTTGATGTTATTAAATCAGCTAAAGCTTTCTACGGATCGTGTTATTATTGTAATAAGTGCGATAAACCATATCAAAATGAAGATAAACATAAATGTGGTAAAAATAAAAATAAAAATAAAAATATATGTAAATTGTGTACATATTATGGTGAGAGATTTGAACATTCAATTAGTACAAAAATAAAATATATTGTGAAAAATGTAATAGATATTGTTATAATCAAGAATGTTTAGATAATCACGAATATGTATGTGCCTATGTATATAAATGTATTGATTGTAATAACATATTGTTTAGAGATAGGGACATAATTGTGTGGTTATAGTAAATGTAGAAATTGTCTAGAAGAAGTGAAAATAAATGAACATCAATGTTATATGCAAACGTAGATTAGCAAAAGGAGGTAAATGCTTAGTAGGATGTACAAATTGTGGAGGTACAAATAAACCATTTAAATGTACTTATACAGAAAAATATTTGTTTTTTGATTATGAAGCTCAACAAGAAACAGGAACTCATATCGCAAATAAAATAATTGCTCATGATTTTGAAGGAAATAAAATTATGTTTGATACAAATGAAGAATTTTGTAAACATGTAATATCCGAGGAATATAGGGGTTATACATTTATAGCACATTATGCAAAAGGATACGATTCACAATTTATATTAAAATACTTGGTCGATAACACTCTGAAAACCATTTACAATTTATAATGGTACAAAAATGTTATTAGAAATTAAATATTTAAAAATAAGAATAATAGATAGTTCTAATTTTATTCAAGGCCCTCTCAGTAGTTTTCCCAAACGTTTGGCCTCAAAGAACTGAAAAAAGGTTACTTTCCGCATTTCTTTAATACAGTAGAAAATCAAATTATATTGGTATTTACCTGATAAAAAATATTATGGATTTGAAACAATGAAACCAGAGAATAACTAGAATTTGAAAAATGGCATAATGATAAAATTAATGAAAATTATATATTAATTTTAAAGAAGAATTAGAGGGCTTACTGTAATTCAGATGTAGATATTTTTACGAAGAGGATGTTAGAATTAAGAAAACAATTTTTGGATATAGCTAGCATTGATCCTTTTTGCTATACAACTATAGCAGGCGTTTGTATGAGTATTACAGATCAAAATACTTGTTAGAAGATACTATAGCTGTTTTAGATAAAGAAAAAATGAAAATTATTCAAAACAATCGATAACGTGGTTACAACATTTTAATAATAAAAATATCTCACATGCATTAAATGGGAACGAAATAATAATAGCAGGAGCTAAAGTAGATGGATTTGATAATAAATCAAAATGTTTATCAATATCATGGATGTGTTTTGGCACGGTTGTACTAAATGTTATAAAGATCGAGAAACTATAAATAATATAAACCATAAAACAATGGATGATTTGTATCAAAAAAACATTGAAAAGAAGACACAGCAATAAAAAAGCTGGTTATAATCTTGTTGAGCAATGGAATGTGATTGGATGAATAGCACTACATACAAAAAAATGACAAAAAGCTGATCTAGCTGACCTATTAATCCTAGAGATGCTTGCATTGGAGGTAGAACAAATGCGACAAAATTAAGGGTAAAACAACAAACAAAATCATTACATGATGTATGTAGTTTATATCCAACTGTGAATTATTATGATTAATTATCCTGAGGACATCCCGTAAAAATATTTAATCCTAAAAAATATGAATAAAAACTGGTTTGGTTTAATTAAATGTAAAATTTTACCTCCAAGAAATCTTTATCATCCTGTACTTCCAGTTAAAATAAAAATGTGAAAAAAGTGAAAAGTTATTATTTCCTTGTGTTATAAATGTGCTGTAGACCAAAATCAAAGATGTGATCATTCTAAAAATGAAAGACAAATTATAGGAACATGGACAACAGATGAAGTTAATAAAGCTTTGGAAAAAGGATATATTATAACAAAAATTTATGAAGTGTGGCATTTTGAAGAGAAATCAACAGATTTATTTAAAGATTATGTAGATAATTTTAAAAAATAAAATTAGAAAGTTCAAAACATTATTATAGTTGTAATGATGAGTATATAAAAACAATTTTCGATAAAATGGGCATTTTATTAGATAAATTAAAATTAGGTGATAATCCAGGTAGGAGAGCTGTAGCAAAGCTGTGTTTAAATAGTTTATGGGGAAAATTTGGACAACGACAAAAAATGAAAAAAACTGAGTTTGTTACAGATCCACAACAACTCTATAAAATATTATTAGATGATAGATTAGAAAATATCAATATAAAAATATTAAACGACAATATGATACAAATGTGTTATAATTATAAAGATTATTACGTTGAGAATTTTCATAATACAAATATTAATAGCTTTATTTACAACATCTAGTGCAAGATTAAGATTATATGAAATGTTAGATAAATTAGGTAGAGCTGTAGCTTATTTTGATACCAATTCTATTTTTCTATATAGATAACAGTGTTAATAAAATTAAAACAGGAACAATGTTGGGAGAATGGACTGATGAATTAGGTGAAAATGTACATATTACAGATTGGGCATCTACAGGTCCTAAAAGTTATTATTATAAAACAAACGATAATAAACATCAAACGGTTATAAAGGGATTTACTTTGAATTATCAAAATTTGTTAAAACTTAACGGTGAATCAATGATAAAATTAATTGAACAAAAAATAAAGATAGTAATATAGAACTAGAATATAATCAAATAACACGCGATACACTTACTAAAAATATAGTTAATAAGAAAGTTACAAAAAAATTCTCGTTTGGTTATGATAAAAGAATAATATTACCAGATTATGATACAATACCATACGGCTACTAGAATATGATATCCTAATGAGTTGGGAGACACCGTGTCTCCCAACTTTATAATTTCATATCATGGGCTTGAAACCGTAAATATTTTATAGTATATTTTCCTTCTTATATTTCAAAAAATATAAGATTCTATTATAGATATCATTTAAAATTTTGTTTTTTGTAACTCTTGGTTATAAAAACTCCCTATAATCTCTTTATTGTTTAAATCTATAATTTTGTAGGTAATAGGATTTGTGTTTAAAATTTCATTAACTATAAATATTTCTTCTTTCAAATTACTACTATATTTATTACCAATGTTTTTTTAAAAGCTGTTATTCTTACTCTATCACCTACACTAAATTTAATTTTGGTTTAGGTTTGTTTTTTGTAGAAAATAATTTGTGAAAAACAACATCTTCGTTAGATTTATTTACTTCACAAGGTCTCATACCAATAGATCGATGTATGTCTTCGAAATTATATTTATATACTAAACTTTTTAAAACTTTAATCCATTTTTTAGAATTTGTAACTTCAAAATGTAATCTCATTTTACTGTTTAATGTCCTATTAAATCTTTCAATATTGACGATTTTTCTTCATTTTGGGTGTGATACATTTAATTCCATATTCTTGCAAAATTTTTTTAAAATGTTTATTTTCAAATTCCAAACCTTTATCTGTGTGAAGTAATTTTGGTGCATGATGATTTTGTGATATAGCTTGTTCTATTATTTTTTTAAATGCTTCTGAAACACTAATTCCATCTTTCTTTTTGAGTTCTAAAGCCCAAGAAAATTTTGAAAACGTATCTATAACAGTTATTATATAAGAATAACCCTTATTTTCATCAGAATAATTTCTCATTATAACTAAATCAGCAGCCCATAAATCATCAATACCTTTAGTAAAAATTCTTCGTTTAGGAAATTTTTTTCTAACTGGTTTATGAAGTTCTTTAGCTAATATCATTTTATCTGTATCATTTAATTTTTTATTGGAAATATTATGTCCAACTGTAGGATTTTTTATAAATTTACTTTTATTTGTGTTACATTTAAAACATTTTGATGAAATTCTCCATCTACCATTAACTGTTTGAATTTTAGTTGTATTAATATTTTTTGTTTGAATTTTACATTTAAGACAAAATATAGTTTCGTTCATTTTTTATATTTATATTGAAAAAAATTTTTTAAATAGAAAATTTTTAAAAAAAATTATTTAAAATAAAAAAAATTTATATTTTCTAATATAAATAAGAAATGGAAATGGAAAACTTTAAAGATGTTTTAAATAAAAAGAACAATGGATATACATTTATAAAATTTAATGATTTGGAACAAGGAAAACCATACAAAGTAAATAAGTTCATAATGATTGATACAAAGTTTGGAAAAAGATTAACAGTTGTATTAAACGATGAATTTATGTTAAATTTACCAGATAGATATACAAATGAATTTACAGAAAACAAAATAACATGGTATAATACAAGTTCGGAAACAAGATTGAATCTTATTTATAATTGTGAAAAAATGTTAAAGAATGGTAAAACAAGACATGATTTTAATTTTAAATAAAAAATAAATTTACTTTTATAAATGGTATTTATAAAAGTTAAAAAGGGTTGTATTCATTTAACAAACCTATTCACAATGATGATGGCAGGGCCGGCGAGAGCTTTGATGGGCCCCAGGGCTGATTATTTCCGGGCCCCGTCACTTATATATACTTATTTTACTGAGATTTATATAGCTGTATAGCATTTTAATACAGTAGCGGTACTTAATATTTAAGTTGGATGAAATGTTCCCTTTCTGGCCTTTTTCATAGCAAAATCATCGATAACAGCATCCAAGTTGGTGTTTTTAGCCAGTTCTTTTTCCACTGCCAAGACTCCTAAGCTTGATAGCCTGTTTTGACACATGGTCGCACGTAAAACATTTTTTACTCTTTTTAATACAGAGAAAGAGCGTTCTGCACTTGCTACTGTATCAGGAATTGTGATAAATATCCTTAGAGCCACAGTAAGGTTAGGAAAAAATTTTCCAGATTTGAAGTTTTTATAGCATTGAGAAGATCCCAAGGTGAGAGTGTCTTTTCACCAAAGTTGGCTGAATATATAAGTTTTAAACTTTGAAGTTCATCTATAAGCTCATCTCCTAAATCCTTTGGATATTGTTTTACCAGCCTAGTAGTTTTTCTTGAATCTGGTCTATGGTCATTTCTTTATTCAACCATAGCACGGAAAATCTTTCACACAGAGAATGTACTGATTCGAACCTAACTGTCATATCTCCTATAACACTATCTAGGATAATATTGAAAACATCATTCTTGAATTTAGTTCTTTGATCATCATCTGCATTTTCGTTTTCGTCATCTTCATCTGTATGTCTTTTTCGTTTCCGAGTTCTTTTTAATTCTTCTTCGAAATATTGAGGCCAACCTATATTTTTAGCCACTATTAGAGTTTCATTAAGTATATTATCATAGCCCTCATTCCGTATTTTGTGTAAGTCTTCGATCAATGAACTCAAATTTTTCGAGGCAACATCCAAAGTACCACTTTTACATTGTAATACACGGTTTACAATGTCTATTGACTTTAGGATCTTGAACCAAATAGAAGCTAGGAGAAGGCAGTTAAAAGTTTTGAAGTACTTTTCTAATCCCTGTATGTCTCGACGACATTCTGATGTCAAGCTTAGTAGCTTCAAATCTTCAAGGGCTTCTAATATAGCTGGAAGATGTGCAGCGACTGGTTTTACACTATCAACTCTTGCTGACCATCGTGTTCTTGACATTGAATGAAGAGAGGAAGGTATTTTTTTTTTTAAGATTTCCCATCTTTGGGGGCTTGAACTAAAGATATTGTATAATTTTTGGATGGCTCCAAAAAAGTAATAGCCGCTGGACAGCTCTCTGCTGCTTGTTCCCCACATAGATTTAAAGAGTGACAAGTACAAGCTGAGTAAATAGCCTCGTTATTAGCTCTGAGTATAATAGCTTGAGCTCCTTTGTATACACCTTTCATATTACTACCATTATCATACCCTTGGCCCTTACAGTCTTCTAATGGAATTTTAAATATTTTCAATTTACTCATAATGAGGTCTGCTATAGCTTTTCCACTTTTATTGGAACAATCTACAAAGCATAGTAGTCGTTCTTCCACTTGGTATTGTTGATTTTCTACCTGTTCAGTTAAATTAACATATCTTATTAGTATAACAGTCTGTTCTACATGAGCAGAATCAGGTGTCGCGTCAACAATTACAGAGTAGTACCTCGCTTTTTCTCTTTCTTCAAGAATTTTTTTTGTTACTTCAGCAGCACATAAACTTATGAATTCGTTTTGAATGTCATGGGACAGGTAATGCACTTGCATTCTATCTCCCTTTTCTTGAAAGTGGCGAATTTTATTTAAATGTTCATTCAAAACTGGGTCATAATTAGCGAGTAGTTCTAAGATGCCCAAGAAATTCCCATTAGATGATTCACCGATTTTTTCAGAATCCCCTCGAAAAGCCAGCCCTCTTTCGGCCAGAAACAAAGTGACCTTAATTAAACGCTTTAAGAGCTCACGCCACTTTTCTTTATCACTGTTGATCGATTTTAATAAAATACCTGACAAGGATTTGTCTTTCTTTATTTTAAAGATCTCTGATTTCCATTGAACGTAGCTTTTTTATGTACTGAACTATTTTCGTGTTCAGGGACCTTATCATGCAGCTTTTTCCAACGTTTCGCTGTAGAAAATCCTTCAGGAAGTGCCAACGCGGAACGCTGTGACTGAGGCAATGTGCTAAATAGTTTACAAGGTAAACAGTAAAATGCTTGCTTCACTTTACTCCAAACTAGCCAATCTCTCGTAATCATTTCATTATTGGTAAGTTTCTTTTTAAATATCGATGTTGGCACACTAAAACCTTCAGAATCCACAGGAAAGCTTTCTGGATTTGGAATATGGGGATACTTCAAGTCACAATCTATGTCAAAATTGGGATCACCAATATCAAAATATTTATATAATGTCTGTAGCCGCGGCGAAGAAACCGATTTTTCAGTAACATTATCGGTTTCAGTTGTTATATCCTCATTTATATGAATAACTGTACTTAAATTAGTGCTATTACTATCAATTATAATTACATTGTTACCCTTACCTTCCAATTCACTTTGTACTGGGCTTGATTTTACAATAGACCGTATAGGTAACTCAGTCGAAGCTGTGGAAGGTTTAATATATTGCCCGAGTGATAGCTGTCCTTTTTTTGCTTCATTGTCTCTGTAATCCTTTTCTTTTCTTTTTTGCGCACCAGATTTGTGTTTATAACTCATTATAATAAAATTATATAACTAGGTACTCAAATATGTACTAGCAAAACACAAAATTACACACAATTCGCGTATTCCGTAAATCGTAATATCAAAATTATAAAAAAAGCAAAAACGATAATTTTAGAACGCGATGTATATTATGTAAACGCATCATTACAACTAATACGTGGAAATATGATCGAACATATTATTATTATTTGATACAGTCGGTCGTTATCGGTCGTCGGTCGACGGTCGTATTTAGGAATTTACGACTATACCTATTATATATATATTAACCATATTATTAATAGCACACAATTTATAAAAACCAACTACGCGATTATACCGATCGGACCCGCATTGAATGCGCGTTTGTTTTGTTATCTATGTGCGTTCTGTGTTGCGTATTGTGTACAATATAGTAGGTATATATTATAGATAGTTGCTTAATTTTGAGCAAACGGACGATAATATGGCCCGGGTCTACAGGGCCTGTGCGGCTATGCCTAAATACGCCTCGGACAACGGGCCCTCCCGGAGGTCCGGGCCCCGGGGCTCTGGCCCCTACTGCCCCACCCTCTCGCCGGCCCTGGATGATGGTGATCATCTTTTAGGTCTCTATTCAATAGTTTTGAAAGGCAACAATTTTATTAATATTGAATCAGACTGTTATATAAAAATTAAACAGAATAAAATAAATATAAAAACAGGTAGATATAGTATTGAACAATTGAACAAAGAAATAGAACCACTTATTATATCATTTTCTGATGAAACTAATAGAATTACAATTAAATCTCCTTGTTATTATAATTTAGATGAAAAATTAAAAAAATATTTAGGTTTCGAAAACAGTGAATATGATTTTTCAATAGTTAGTAGTAAACCAATAATTTATCATCCTAATTCTAATGAAAATTATATAAATATAGAACAAGATTGTAGATTTAGATTAGGTAGAAATGGTGAAATACCAATGGACACAATTTTTAAAGGAATATACACAATAAATGAAATTGAAAATTTATTGAATTGTTACGATTTTCCTAAAATAACTCTTGAATTAATTGATGGTTTTATTAATATTTCAGCCTCAATCGGTCTATGTTTTGATGAATATTTGTCAAAATGTTTAGGTATTGACTATATTGGAGATTTTATAACAGAAGCAAACCCTATAAATAAAACATGGCCTGCTTCATACGAAGTAGCACCAGATATTTTTTATAAAATAATAGGTACAAAGGAAGTAATGATTTATACACAAGGTTTTATAAAAAATATTAAAGGCATTATTTCTAATGAAAATAGTAAAACAGAATTAAAGGAAATTATTCAATTAATCATTTAAATAGCTTATTCAATTCGATTATAAAGTTTGAAAATAATGGTGATTACATTAAAATAACAACAAAAGATTATTTTTCATTTGATAAAGATTTAAATTTAAGTTTAGGAGTGATTGATACAATACATACACATTATGGAGAAAATTCATCATTAAATAATAACAACAAAATATTAGAAGTACATTGTAATATAATTGAAGAATCTATTACACATGATATTGATGAGTTATCTCATTATGATGAAGTTTTATTTTTATTTCAATATAATTCTAATAGTGCTTTGAATAAACCTCTTAAAATGATATATAGACCAGTGAGTAAAAATCGGTTTCAAAAAATAGAAATTTATATTTTAGATTTGAAAGGTAATATTGTTAATTTTGATGAAGAATTTATTGGTGTTCTTGATCTAATAAAAAAAAAATATTAAACATTTTTTTCAAGATAAAATATCTTGAAAAATTAAAGTAGGGAACGATTTTTTACTTAATTTTAATATATTTAAAAACTTTCATCAACTATTCCTCTTTCAATATCAAACGTATACACTGAACTAGAAATTAAACAAATATAACAAATTGTTTTATCAGGTAAATTTTGACTGAAATCTACGTTTAAAATTACTGTAGAGTTGGAGATTGCAATTTGATTGAGGTGTCTAGTCATGTTAACAACAAAAAATGGTCTATTTTTTCTAAATTGTAATTTATCTAAATACATTAATGGATTTTCTTCATGTGATTTATAATAGGTTTTTTTATAACTCATATGATCTTCATATGATTGACAACATTTTATGTCATTAAAATCTTGATTTTGCAATTCATTAGGGTATTTTTTTCCATTTACTTTAAAAGAATAATTTACAACATCACAATCATCAAAAAAAGCAGCATTACTATCTTGATTGTCTAATCTGTTTTTTTGAAAAAAAACAACACCAAACAATGGATGTTCATTATTTCGATAATTATTTGTTAAATCGAATCTTATCTTTTTTCCAGTAAGATTTCTGACTTCAATACATTGCCATTTTTTAAAAGCTAAAATACATGGATTCTTAATTAATTCATCAACTATTTGAATTTTTGTTATTTCATCATATTCTATTGTTTGCATTTGAACTTTTAATTCTAAAATATTAATTTTACCACGTTTTGCTTTAATATTTTTGTATCTGCTGTAGCTTCAATGTTTGTTTCTAGAATCAATGCATCATCATCAGTGTTTCTTGTAAAAATTATTTCAAATCTAGCATTGTAAAAAGGACTTTTTATATCTTTCATTGATCCTAAACCTAAGTGTGATAAAGGAATGATGAGCTCGACACTTCCTCCCCCTTCAGATGTAGATTGAAATCCTGAATTTTGTGTAGGACCATTTCCATCAACAGCATAACTCATATAACCTTTTACTGTACTTACTCTTCCGGTATTCTCACTTTCATCTATAATTTTATTATTTAATTTAATTGTAACTTTTTGATACAAAAATGCTCCAGCATTATCAGATATCATAACATTAGATTTTGCTGGATATTTAGTACCATCTTCTTGTACATATTCAAATAATAAATAAAGTTTTGAATTTTTAATATTCAGAAATTTATCTTTACCATCTACTATAACTATTGTATTTCGGTTAGGTTTATTTAATTCTGTTGTGATTTGAGGTATATAACTTTCATATTGGCTATTTATTATATAATTATCATATTTATTTAAAATATTTTCCATTTCTTATTTATATTACCAAATATATATTTTTTTTTTAATAAATGGATAAAGTAAAAGTAAAATTTTTTATTGAAGATGAAAATAAAAAAAAATCTTTATTTGAATTACCTTCACGTGTTTTAATTACAGGACCATCTGGTTGTGGTAAAACAACCTTGTTGTATAATCTGATTATAAACTATTGGATTCCATATTTAAATCTATATATTTTTACAAAAAATATTGATCAACCAGTCTATAAAAAAAAAAAAAAATATTTGATGATATACCTTCTATAAACACACATTTTCAAAAACTGGATGCCTAGTACAACTTCCTTCAATGAAGTTATATACCATTTGGATACACCCAAAAAAGTTAAATGTCACTTTATTGTCTTTGCCAATAGAATCAACTAATATTAAGTTCAAGCAATGGCCATAACAATGCACAAAAAAAGATTTTGGGTTTTTCTTCTTAAACTTTGTCTGAACTCCTGTTATATTTCCGGACATAGTTGCAGCACCGTCAAAACAAGTAGAAATAACATTTTCCCATTTATTTCATACTCTTCAACTACCTCATTTAAAGCATTAAATATACTTGTGGCATCAACTGTCATCATTCGCTTCATGCATACAAACTGTTCTATTGGCAAGTTTTTAAATTTATCAAAATATCTAATTACAACAGATAATTGTTCATGGTGACCGACGTCACTAGTCTCATCAGCCATTATTGACACTTTTTCATTTATTAAATTCTTCATTTTTTTAAAATTGTTTGAAGTCATACTTTGACAATTTGAGGTATTTAATAATTATTAATATTTATATATTATATTGTATTAAATTTGTACAACTAGTAAAGTAACGTAGAAACACAAGAAACTAAAGAGTATAATAAAAAGTGTTTTCGTTTTATCAATTGAATATTGATAACAATTCGAATCTTTTCTTATCCATCGCGATGTTGTTACGTTTTGGCGCACATCACCTTATCAGGATTCGTTGATAATAAAATCACAGAATAGATTAAATACACGGACTAAACTTAAATACCTACACGGATCTTAGTCCGTGATTAAATAATAGAATATTTTATAAGTGTGTGTTATCATTCACAGATATTTTGGAACAAATTTCATATTGAAAAAAAAAAAATATTTTTTTAGAGTTAGGAAACCGAGATTTATGGAAATATGTATTAATACAGGTAAGGTTCGCAGGAGGGGCAGTTGCCTACTCTGCCACCCCCGTAGTACCGCCTATGGGTCGGTTAGAGTGATTAACCACTACGCTAGAAAAAATCGCGAGAGCTGTTGAGACCGGTGACAACGACCAAATATGTGAATGTCTACACAAACTTTTAAAACTATCGATCACTATCGAACATTTAGAAACCACTGGAATTGGACGAGTGGTCAACAAATTAAGAAGCAGAGGTGGAGTCGTAGGAAAATTTGCTGAAAGAGTAGTCTTAACTTAGAAATATGTTGTAAAAACAGAGATAACCGAAAATTATATCTCTGAGGAAAACTGTAGTTCTTAAGTATTAGTTAATTATGATTAACACAACATTTTTTATGTAAAAGAGTTAAAAAACATAAAAATAGAAATATGTTGAAAATAAAGTATTTTCTTCGGATGCATAAAATAATAAATTATTGACATTAATATGCACTATTTTTTTTTTTTTTTTATCTAGTAGAAAGCTTACAAATTCTTTATAATTTTTCCAGAAAAAAAAAATGGAGACTAAATCATTAATTCGTGAGCAAATCAACCAAATGTTGAAGCAACAGAAAGAAAACTGTTATGATCAAGATGTAGATGAAAGAATGCTCCATACCAATATTAAAAAAATTCGACTTCAAATACAAAAGGCGGTGCTTAAAGAAACAAAAAAAAAACTAATTAAAGAGAAAAAAAATTAAATTAACAGCTTTAAACATTTGACTTATATAACCTATTTATGCGAAAAAAAACATTCAACGAAGACTAAACGAATTGTATAACAAATTAGATGCTGAATAATATTTTGTTTTTCAATAAATAATTAAAATATTATTTTTTTTTTGTTATTATTTATTATTTTACCATGTAATTTTATATATAATTTTATACTTTTAATTAAAAGATTTTTTTTTTTAAAAGAAGTTGATGTTATAATACATTTTTACAATATTATGATTGCTTATACCTAGAGCCTGATTTACCAAATATATGGCCCAGGACAAAATAAAAAATTGGGCCTTTAACATAAATAAAGAATAAATATACACAAATACAATATGAATATCAAAATTATACTTAATTCTTTAAAGCACTTGTCAATAAATACAATTAAAAATTATAAAATACAATTATTTTAAATAAATTATAAAAAATTTTTTTCTCTAGTCTTTTGTTTGGAAAATACATCTATAATTTCATCAAAATCGATACTTGCCGTGACATCGCTTTCTATTGAAAGTATTCCTAAGGCATCCAATTTTTCTTGACTCATTGATGACCTTAATCTATTTTTTATTCTTTTCAGAAATGAAAATGATCTTTCACTAGAAAAATTAGTTATTGGCATTGTTAAAAATATATGCAAACATGGTTCTACATTTGGAAACGTATGTGCTATTTGCATATTTCTTATAAACTTTAATTGATCGGTTGGCGTTATTGTTGTGCTATTGTTGGTAGATGAAATAAGACTTTGAAATTGAATAAATTCATCTACGAAGCTTTCGGCGTCAATATCAAATTCATTTTCATATAACAATATTAATGCTTTAATTTTAGTCATAATTGCATTTCTGGTTAATTTTCTTTAAATAAAAATCCAAATCTTTTTTCCACATTAACATAAACTTCTCTTCTTTTTTCTATTTCTGCCAATAATGTATCGCAAATTACATAATGTGTATCAGTAATTACATTTTGTCTTAAACTTTGTTGTCTCTCTTCAACATTTTTTTTATTCTTTTGCATTTGTAATCAATTTGTTTTTCTACTATTAAATAAGATTCAATTTTCGTATATTTCAAAATTTTCTCGGACATTTTGTATAAAATCAAATAGAGAATTGTATGATGGTACTATTATCGATATATTTGTTGTTGAACTTTGTATAGTTTTTGAAGTTAAATTTATTCGCTGTAATATACAATTCCAAGTAACAATCATAATTGCCATTTCTCTTGTTCTTAGTTGATTTAAAATATTTTTTGCTTCATTACGAGTATTTGTATTTTCATTCATATCATTAGACATTTCAAAAAGAATTTTGCTAATTTCAGAATAGCCAAGGGTCAAGGCCTTAGTAGCATTAGCATTCGCTGACCAGCGTGTCTGTGATGATGGTTTTAAAAAAAGCATTCCCTTTGATTTTAAACTTTGATTTAATCCATCCCAACGATGAGTTGATATAGAAAAAAAATTATATAATGTTTGAATAATACTGAAGTATTTAACTGCATTATTACAACTTTCAACAGCACGAACACCTACTAAATTTAATGAATGTGCTGCGCACGGTAAATATTCAGCAGCTGGAGCTTTCTTTTTTATTCGCGCTTGTAATCCCGTATACTTTCCAGCCATATTACTGGCATTATCGTATGACTGGCCAACATAGTTCTCTATATTTAAACCTAATTGTTTTATTGTTTCAATAACAGTTGATGTGAAGTATTCAGCATTTTGACTATAAATATCTATACATTTTATAAAACGTTCAATGACTTGGCCATCAGATTTTACATAACGTAAAACTATAGCTAGTTGGTCTATATGTGTCACATCTGGCGTTGAGTCTACAATAAGGCCAAAATATTTAGCATTTTTTATTTCTTCTACAATTACAATTAAAACTTTATCTGCCATCAGTGATATAAGCTCACGAATTATATGAGATGAAATATAATTAGATTTTCCACTACCTTTATTTCCATAATTATTTAAATGTTCCTTCAGGAATGGGTCAAATTTAGCTATTAATTCCATAATACGTAAAAAGTTACCATTATGGGAATTACCTAATATTTCATTATCCCCAAAAAAAGCTACACCTCTTTGGCTTATAAACTGAATTACAGCTATAGTACGTTTTAAAATATTTCTCCAATATTGAACTTCTGTTTTATATTCTTTTACTAGTTGGAAATCAATTCGTTTTAATTCTACAGAACGATTGGAATAATCACATATTGCATTTCTATGAGTTCAATAAGCCGTCCAGTACTATGATGCCAATCACTATAACCTTCCTTGCAAAGTAAATGTTTTGAAGTTTTAGCATATAATTTAAAAATATAACAGAATACGCTGACACTCGAGGGAGAATATATTAACCAACTGAGATACCATTCTTTTTTGTTATATACAAATTATGTTTTTTTAATTTACGAGAAATACCTCTTATCGATTTCTTGGACTCGTCTATAGCTTGAATATTTTGATTTGGAGGATGAAGTGTGAAGTATTCCCGAAAATTGTCCGTTATGGATAAGGGCCATAAAGCAATATCGTAAATGAAATTTTCAAAATTGATTTGTTTTATATCGTTATTAATTGTATTTAAATTATTATCGATTGGATTTTAATCATGTTTTTCAAGTTCATTTTCAAATAAACTTACCATAGATTGAGTCGTAGATTCTTCATTAATCGTTAATTCGTTTGATTTAACCTGGTTAGTAATATTTTCTGAATTTAAATTTTGTGAATTGACTAAAAAATAAAAAATAAATATTAATATTACATATATATACTTGAGTAATGAGTATTATTTAAAAACATAAAATAAGAGTTGCTATATTATTTCATTTTTTGTCTCGGACAATAATATATTTTATTATAAATTAGTTTGGACTACTTACTTTCTGAATAATCAGTAATAAGTAATAGAGATGATTCTGTATTAATTTTAACAACATATTTATTTAAATTTCCACGTAACTTTTTAATTTCTTCTTCTTTTTTTTCTTTTAATTTTCTTTTGGCGGAGCCACTTAGATATTTTTTTGGTAACATTTTATATAAAATAAAATAATATAATATGTAGCTCGTTGGAATCATAAATCGCAACTGTACGTCTGTACGTCTGTACATTTGTATTATTTGTCGACCACCACCAATTACGAGTAATGTACTCGTTATAAAGATTAAAGATATATATGTTACGGTAAAAGTACGAATAGCGGTAAAACCTAGGATTTACCTGTAAATCCTAGGTTTCGCCGACTGCTGACGGTAAATGTCCGAATTTCGGACATTTACCGATTGATTTCGGTAAAACCTAGGATACACAAAATAGTTTAGTCAAACCCCGAATGATTTTTGTAGTTTGGACTTTTACAAACGAGATTTGGTAAATCTTAGGATAAACAATCAGTGTTAGTAAAAGTCCGAAAATATTATAACCTAACCTAACCGTTTAAGTCGCCGATAGTGAATAGATTTTTTAGCATCGACAGATTTTGATTCTTTGACTTCATTCAATAATATATCATATTTTTCACTCGTTATGTATAAAGTGTTTTTATCATTTTTCGATCCCACAATACTATTTAAAAGTTCGTAAAACCGTTCTTTAAGTGACATATTGAATATAAAACACTATTCGCCACGATTGTAAAAAGAATACTGATCGTAGGTATCATTATTATTTTCAATAGATCTGGATATCATTATCAATCTATATCATTGGTCTATTATAAAACCTGTTCCTTCTCGTAAACTTAGTTTTACGTACAACACAGTGTTACGTATAGCCGTATAGGAACAACTTTTATCACATCATTAAGATAGGATATAGGTACCTTTTGGGCTAATTTATTGACTGTATGAGTAGGTACAATGATACACGTGTCAAGGTCTTCCGTTATCATCTATTATATTTAAGTCGAAATGAAAATCCCTAAAATCGATCGTTGTAAAATGAACGCAATAGTTTCAATTTTGTTATATAATAAATTATAGTGATAATAATAATAATAAAAATGTGTTATAATAACATTAATTTAATTTAACATAAATTATAATATAATAATTTCGGACTACACATTATACTAATTAACATTCAGCATAAAAAATATCACACAATTGGTAAATATTTTCGGACTTTTACTAACACTGATTGTTTATCCTAAGATTTACCAAATCTCGTTTGTAAAAGTCCAAACTACAAAAATCATTCGGGGTTTGACTAAACTATTTTGTGTATCCTAGGTTTTACCGAAATCAATCGGTAAATGTCCGAAATTCGGACATTTACCGTCAGCAGTCGGCGAAACCTAGGATTTACCGCTATTCGTACTTTTACCGTAACATATATATTATGTACAATGTTATCGGCGTTATCGTGCATGGCTATAATGCGAGCTGTGTATTTATTATTATTTTTACACAAAACAATATAATATGTTGTGACTATAGTTATCATATTACGGGAAAAAGGTTGTATTATTATTCAGTTTATAAATAATACCATACGAATATTTCTAAGTTTATAGCCTATTGCTAAAAATACAAACTACCGGTTTCTTAATTCTTGCACTATTGTATAAACTATCATTGTATTTTTGTTTTATGTATATATTTTATTATGTCATTTGCCTTGTTATTATTTCTTAGACAAAAACAATAAAAAAAAAAAATTTTATTTCGACAAAATAATATATTGCAAAGTTAGTCACCAGTGGGCCCCTTGGCCACGTAGGCCCAGGACAAATGTCTATTTTGTCCGTGCGTAAATATGGCCCTGCTTGATGTTATAATACATTTTTACAATATCATGATTGTTTATACCTATGTTTTTTTTTTATTTAATTTATTTTTTTCAGTTTCATAATGAAAAGAAAAACGGTTAAAAACGCCAGCGGATGTCATCTTCTGATGAAGGTTTATTTGAAATTGAGAGATTTAAGAAATGTTCAAAAACATTTTTGATTAAGAATACTTTAGATTTTATAGATTATACACTTTTTTTTAACCATGTTAGAGCTAAATTAATTTTAAAGTTAAAACAATCATGTTTACAATCATCTATAAAATTTAACTTACATGTGGATAGTGTATACGAACGAATACTCACACAAGAAGTTCAGGACATAGCTTTCAAAACTTCTAATACACTTGCATGTAATTCATCTGATTTCAGTAAATTACTAAATGGAATGTTCAATAAATTATTATCTGAACAAGACCAGTTTTTAGCCAAAGAATCTGGATGGTCCCTTAAAACTATAGATGTATTAAAATTAAGAATTAATATAGTGAATCCTCTCAAAGGAAGAACGTATCTAGATCTACCTGAATATATAAAAGATAAAAGAGTAATTATAAAAAAAAATAACGATGCTAAATGTTTTAAATATTCAATACTATCTAAGTTTGATAATCGATCGAATAAAACTTAATTGAATAAAAAATATTTTAAAATGTTAGAAAAAAAAAGTGGTTTAGATTTTAAATGTATTGATTTTCCGACACCAATCAGTCAGATGAAAAAATTTGAACGTACAAACGATGTATCAATTAATATTTATAGTTTAAATGACGAAAAACATTTTTTCCTTTGTATATTTGTGATACTGAAAGAAAAAAACATTTCGATCTATTTTTGTTCAATAATGATGAAACATCACATTACTGTTATATAAATAATTTTTCAAGATTCGTTAGAAGTCAGAAAACTAAAAACTGTTCTAAGTTAATTATCTGTAAAAGATGTTTTACTACTTTTGGGAATAAACCGTGTAAAAGCAAACTTTGGGGTATGAAAGGATTGATTGAACATCAACATAATTGTAGAAAGAACCAATTAGGGAGACCTATAATGTTTGAAGAGGGAGATGATGATTTTATTTATTTTAAAAGTTATAAAAAAACTCAAAGGATACCAATTCGAACGCGACTTCGAATGTATTTTAACTCCTAAAAAACCTGATGAATTCATTCAGAGTTGTAAAAAAAGAAAAAATATATTACACATTTACATTAAATAATGAGTTATGGGTTTTATATAAAAGTCGACTATGATATTATACCAAAAGAGTTATTAAAATAGTTGAAGATTCCTAGAAAAGTGGTTATTTATAGTGGTGAAAATGCAGCAAAAAAATGTATGAAAAATATGATTGATATCGGAAATTATATCAAAACAATTTACGAAACTGATACACCATTGGATAAATTCACTGAAAATGAAGAAAAAAATTTTCAAAGAATCAAAAGATGTGAAAAATGTTTAAAACATTTAAAAAAAATTAATTTAATTAAAGTTCGAGATCACTGCCATTTTACTGGTAAATATAGACAATATCTTTGTCTCGAATGTAATTTTCAAATAACTAATCCATCATTCATTCCAATTTTCTTTCATAATTTATTCTATGATAGTCATTTCATAATTTGAGAACTCGGTTGCGATGATCAAAATATTTACGTTATTCCTAATTCATCAGAAAAATATATATTCTTCAGCAAGGAAATCGCACCTAAATTTAGTATAAAATTTGTTGATACATTCCGTTTTATGAGTGAGTCATTAAGTAAACTTGCAGAAAATTAATCTGAAGATAAGACGACATTTAGAGAAACTCTTAAAATATTTTCTGCGGAAGCACTAGATTTAGTTACACGAAAAGGAGTCTTCCTTATGAATATGTCGATAATTGGAGTAAATTGGATGATACTTTTTTACCATCAAAGCTAGAATTTTATAATTCTTTAACAGACGAGAAAATTAGTGATGAAGATTATATACATGCTAAAAATATATGGCATACATTTGATATAAAGACTTAAGGTGAATATAGCGATATTTATTTAAAAACTGATGTTAGCATACTAGCTGACGTGTCCTGCTCATTATATGACTGATCCTGAGTTTGCTTTTGACTGTATGCTGAAGTATACCAAGGTCAAATTATCAAGGTTAAAAGAGTATAACATGGATTTGCAATTTTAGACGTTTCGAAAACATTTATGTATGACTTCCATTATAATGTGATGAAGAAAAGGTATGGTACTAAAATTAGTTCTTTATATTCGGATACTGATTCCCTGATATATGCTATCCAAACAACAAATTTTTTTGACGATTTAAAAAATAGTTTATCACCATATTTTGACACATCTAATTATCCTAAAGACCATTGTTGCTTTAGTGAAATTCATAAAAATCAGCCAGGGGTTTTTAAGGAAGAAATGAAAGGAATTATAATTAAGGAATTCGTTTCATTAAGACCAAAATTATATGCTTATAAAACTGTAGATGGCGCTGAGAAAAAAAAGGCAAAAGGTGTAAAGAAATATATAATTAAAAATCATATGCAATTTAACAATTATATGAATATACTAAACGCTTTTATATACCATAAAACTCTCAAAGATGAACAAACTCATAGAAAAATGAATTTTATCCAATCAAATAAACATGTTGTTCATTCGAAAACAATGAACAAACTTGTTCTAAGTGCAAACGATGGTAAATGTTGTATAATGGATGACGGGATAAATACTTTAGCTTATGGTCATTATAAACTTAATAGGTCAGTATAAAAGGGTTATCTAGCGGAACAAAATACAGCAGTATTATTTATTTTCATTGATTCATTTACTACTAGATGACGCTTTTTGTTTTTGTCGATTGTAAATACATTAAGTTTTCAAAACAGGCTAATGAGGATCAGGAGATTATGTGAAATAATTAATTCAACTTAATAAAAAAAAACTGATATTTAATTTTATTAAAAAACAAAATAAAAAAAAATATATTATACATAAAAAATATTATTTTAAAATATTTGATGATGTTATCCATGAATTTTGACTTGAATCAAAACCTAGCCATTTAACAAACATTTTATTCCCAACTTTTTTTACAATACGTTCAATGAGAAAGGTGTTTGGAAAATCAGTTAATTTAATTTCCTGTTCATAAAAACCACCTAAAATTATACTGCCTGATTCATCCTTTAGTTGATAAGTTACTGGATTCGTCTGTAAAACTTTTAAAACTGTAAATATTTCCGTTGTCCAATTTGGTGTATATCCTTTACTAAATATATGTTTATACTTAGATATTTGTACTTTATCGTCAACTTTTAATTTTGGTTTGTACAATGTTTCAGAATTTATATAAGTGTTAAATTTAATTATGTTTGTGTCCATTCGAGCTTCACTAGGTGTACATTTGATTGTTTTGTATTATTATAGTTATGTATAATTTTTGATATTGTATTGTACCAATTCCATGTACCTGTTGCAGTAAAATGTTTATATATATTATTTTTAAGAGTTTGAATCACGCGTTCCGCGATTGAACATTTAATAGCACTGTATGAACTGTAATGTTTAATTTTATATTTTTTCATTAAATCTTGAAATTGGGTATTGTAAAATTCTGTGCCTTTATCTGTCTGTAAAAATTTTGGATTAGATTTTTCAATATATTAAACATTCGTTTTGTACATTCTTTACCTGATTTATTTTTCAGCGGTTCTACAAATACATATTTGCTATATGTGTCTATAACAGCTAATATGAATTTAAAACCATAATTTTTTTTAGAATGAGATTGCATCTCCATTAAATCAGCTTGCCAGAGATCGTCAATAAACCGCGTTACCACACTGCGTCTAGGAAATATTTTTCTCGCTGGTCGATGTAACTCATTAGCTATACTCTCTAAGGTCGACATTATACTATAATATTTCTCTCTCGTAGTTCTTCTAAAATAGATATAATTTCATTATTAACACCAATAGTACCAACACTTTGTGATGATGTCAAAAGATTTAATCTAGCTACTATCTCATTCGGATCGTCATAATAAACTAATTGTGTTTGAGGTAATACATCTTTATATAAACCACTACCTATCTTAGGTTCAGGCGATGAAGTAAAATTAATCAAATTTGTAGACATGCGATCTGTAGGTGAAAAAATGCCTGCTGATTGATTAAAATCAAATGCATCATTTTCTTGTGTAATTTTTCTACGTTTAGCATTAAATAAGCTGGAAGGAGTAGAAGGTAAAGTATTGTTGAATGATTTTAAGTTAATTCGAGGAGTTGTAGCCTCATTAATTTTAGCTATTTCTTCGTTAAACTGTTTTTCCTCCATTTTCATTCGATCATACAATGGTTTTACAACAGTCATCCATTTATGATATCTCGAGGTTCTAGGTTTCCCATCTTCTTTTAAATGGACTCCGGAAGTTTTCAAAATATTGTAATAAGATTCTATATCTGCTATAGTTGTATTTTTTGGTTCTTTCTCACATAATAAAGACCATAGTCCTGGTGTAAATTGGTAGTATTTATTAAGCAACAGTAATTTACCATGACTAAAAGTTGCAGAATGTTTTCCTATTTTATATGAACACTATCTTTATCATAATGCATGCCATAGGATTTATCATAACGTGTCGATTTAGGACGGTTATTTAAAAAAATTTCAAATGGTGAATTTAATTCGTTATCATCATCTTCATCACTAGTGCATGAGGTTTCTGATTTATTTTTTAGTTCAGTTGACTGTGTGTTACATATTGTATTTTGTTTTCTATGTTCACTTAATGGTTCAATTATCGGCTTAAATGCTTCACGGAAATAGTTTTCAGAATCTATAACACCACGTTTCATTTCCATTATTTTCCGTTTAATATTTTTTTTTGATGTTATTAAATTTTCCAACAATACTTTTTCTTTGTTCATTGTAAATAATAAATGCAATTTACCTGTATCGTACGACTACTGATAACACTATGCAGATAATAACTGTGTGATGGTATATTTATATATGTATAGGTGTACATACAATTATTTTATTTTAATGAACGTATGAAAACCACATCTATACCTTCCTTCATTCATTCATTTCTCGAGTTTTATCGATAACCATAAACCCATAAACACTATGATTCCAGCATAGATGAGACATTTTCCGAAATTATGAGAAATCCATATCTGTAGACGAATGATCGTTGAAAATATGTCGTAACTTTGTATCATCTTGTTTCAGTATTATTAAAAAGTTTGTGTTATCTCTTACTAGCTGTTTCGATACTTTGGAATATGTCTGTGCTAAATAAAATACAGAGCTAGCACCTGAATGTCTACCAATGCTAAAGTATTCTCTGATTACAGATTGTGGTCCACATATCACATCATCAAAAATTATAATAGAATTTTTCTTGGTTAAGTTTGGTTTTATAACCTTATCAGCGCTCGTAAATATGAAAAAATTAGCACCTTGTATATCATCTATTATTTTTTTTAATAAAACATATTTTTCCTGATTAGCGGTTATCGAATATAAATAAATATTTTCAAATCTTAACCCGTTTGCATGTGTGATTAGATTATACATTATATTTGTTTTCCCTGATCCACTAGGACCAATTAGTATAGCACGTATTGTATTAGGTAATAACGAACCGTGTCTTGATGGTTTTTTTACTAACTGAACATCTACATTTATAACATCTAATTTATCTTTCTGTTCAATCAGATTCATATTATTTTCTTATAAATACTCTAGAAATTTTAAATTTATAGTCAGTTACCGATGATGCGTTCAACTCACAAGTGCAAGTCAGACAAGACTGGAAAAGGATTTGTAAACTCTCTTATAAATAGTCTCCTGTTCGAAGCCCATATTTCAGGCTATCAGTATTGCGGTCCTGGTACAAAATTAAAAAAGAGACTAGATCGTGATGATAAAGGAATAAACCCGTTGGATGCTGCTTGCCGTGATCACGATATTGTGTATGCAACGAGTAAAAGTTTAGACGATATTAACAACAAAATTGCGAAAGAGTTATTTCATTTTAATAATGAATTTGGAACACAGCTAAAATTCAATGTATCTATTGATCACGTCGATTTTAGAACATACATTAAATGCAATGGAATACTTAAGTTAAATATTTCAAACAGTATAGCATCTGTTTTTGGATTTAAAAAAAGAACCTATGAGCCAATGTATGAAGCTCATCGGTCTGGAAAAGCTGCTAATTTAAACACGATTAACTCTATAAAAGTAATGTGTAATATAGCACATGGGTCATTCAGCTACCAACTACAAAGTCATTCGATATATGAGTTTTTCCCAAGTGGTAGAACAGGAACAAAGGTTATTCAATCTCCTTTAAACTTTATACATTACAGATTAAACAAAACAGATATTAATTCAATAACTGTACAGTTAGTTGATTAAAACAATAATCCGATCGATAACTTAAATGAGACATTGACAGTTGTTCTGCATATTAAACGTCACGAGTCTTATCATTAAATTTGTATCTCAGATTTTGGAATGTACGAGTCAGTTACTTTAAGTTTAACCGGTAACACTACCATATTATCTTCAAATTATTTTCCGTCAATAAACCTTTACGAAGACTCGGAAATAGCTTTGTTATGTTTACAGACATTTAAATCATTCCCGAATATCAACAAGGATAATAACAAATTTGGTATACAAGTAGTTGACCATAATAATAATGATCGTACGTGGTGTTATATTGAACTGGAAGAGGGATGTTATGAAATTAAAGATATTAAGCATCTAGTTATGGAACAAATAAATATTTATAATGAAAAATTCAAAACTAAGTTAACATTTGACATTTCGGTTGATCCTAACGATTTCAGATCATATATAAAATGTAATGGAATACTGCACTTTGAAATTTTACATAGCATAGCACCTGTATTAGGTTTTGAAAAACGAGAATATAAGCCAGAGTATGAAACTCATAGATCAGAAAAAGCGGTTTGTATAGCATTGTGGATAATATGGGCAGAACAACCAAATCCAATTAATTGTTTTCCCATGTTTCCTTATAATTTATGAAACACATTATTAGTGCCACGTCTTGAAACACCACCAAAATTACAGTTGGTGTTGTCCCCACAAAATGCAGCTACTTTATTTCTAATGTTATTATCATCTATTGTTTTTACAATATAATTTATAATAATATCAAAAGTTTCACCTGGCTAAGACTCAACATTTAATATTTTTATCTGAATTCCATATAGGGGGTCAAACAACCTAACAAGCAAAGGAAACAACTTGGTTTGAAGCATCAGTTAAAATACTTATGCAATTTGCGTTTTTAAGCTGATTAGTTAGAATATCAATTGCATGTGGAGCAAAAACATTGGTTACTATTTTTTCACACTTTGTTCTGGCACAGTGAAATTTAGGTTCAAAACAAGCCTTTGTAAATTTAGAAAAGCAGTCATACGAACGAAAGCTCTGATTTTCAGAAACTGTATGGTATGCCCAAGCACTTTCTGCAGCTGCTATTTCCAAATCTCTTGAACTTGGTGCGCTACTTTTATAATATGTCGTTAATGACTTACTTACGGATATATCTGCAGATTTATGTTTAATTAATTGAATATGTCTTTCAATATCATATCATATTTCCACCTCCGTGTGAAATACTGAAAGTTCGTTTACATTTTCCATATAGTAGTTCGGAATCAGATCCGTTGATTTCTTTTAGGAAACTGTACTTATTTCGAAGTTCAGGCGTGAATCGACACAAACGTTTAGGTTTACCCATTTTAGTTAAATATGATTTATGAATTGACACGGTCACTTTACGTTAAGGATTATTAATTATTATACGAAATACGAATACCGGTCACCGGAATTCTGAATGGGAATTATCCATGATAACAGCCTGCTCATATCACAGAATAGATGAAATTTCATCTAAGATAGTACAATCATTAATTATTGTGCTTGTATCTATTCATTATAGCAGTACCGCCAAATTGATAATAATTCTAATCAGTGACACAAGAATATATTATTATCAATTCATGATTGCAAGTCTGATACAACGTCCTGTAGAGCGTAGAATCATGATAAAATATATTATATATAATATACATTTCAATTTTCATATTTCATAAATGCGGGACAAAAGTGGGACATTTAGATATGCGGGACGCTCCTCTGAAAAACGGGACAATCCCCCCTAATGGGGGAGGTCTGGTCACACTATCCATGATGTATAGTAAAATATACCAATATATTAATATAGGTACCTACATCAATTAATATGGCTACATACAAGTTTCAAGTCCTCGTGAAGCATGAATAATATTTTTGAATGACAACAAAATAACTAAAATTGGCTTATACGAGTTTAATAATAAGTTAATGATTTTTTTCGGTAGTATTTAAATAATTATAATATCTATAATGTAGAAAAGACTGTATCAAATTCGACATTTGTTGTTTGCGGGATCATTAATCCAACGGGTAGAAAATGTTGTTTGTTTGCACATCGTGCGTTTTAACTACGGCTTACGTAAGTTTTCTGTAAATTTTCCGAAATTGAAATAAAAAACTCAAGGTTTTTAACCAAAATAAATTAATACATTTTTATACGTCTTCGTTTAACTCTTTATCAAGAGTATAATATTTTTATATCTGCAAATGTATTTGAAGAAACCTAATGTTGAATTTGCAGTAAAATTACCTATACTAAAACTCCTTCAACACTAAATGTTTAAATGTAAATAACTCATTGATATTGTCCAGTTTTCACCATTTAAAATTTAAAATCCAATTAATAACAAAAACAGTGTCCAATTATTATAATATTGTAGGGCCACGCATTGACGGCCGTTACAACAAACTCGACACTTCACAACACGATTATATATATTGCCAAATATTATGTATTTTAAATAACATTAGCATTTACAGTAACAGCAACAACACAATGCAACAATTATAACAGAATTAATCAGTGCCCGTGAGCGTGCAGTCGGACACCACTCCGCTGGCACACGCACGCGACACGGCATTAAACAGACTAAAAACAATTATCACTAAAACTAATCGCCACCTCGGCGGCACGAGCAGGCAGTGCCATCACTTATCACACTACAGCTCGGCCATCCTGACGTTCGGATCGTCCTCGATCCGTATAACACAATATAATAATTAGAGAAAAACAGATCATGTATACAATGAAAATAAAATAAAAATAATAAAAATTAAATAATGATAATAATAAGCGAATATTCACTGAAAGTACCTAGTAGGTAATACTTAAATAAAAAAAAAATACATTTTTTTTTTTTAACATACAAAATACAAAATCAAAAAAAAAAAAAATTAATACTGTTTAACCCAATGGTTCATGTCTCTCGCGGTCACGACTGTATTCAAAGGTATTTGGGTCACCTGGTGCCCTTCAATATCAGAAACAATATATCGGTCATGGGGAAGGACCTTATCTATCTTATATGGACCTTTGAATTTAGGCAATAATTTTTTATAAATATTCGGGGTAGTGTCAACATTTTTAATCATGACATACTCGCCGACAGAGTACTGCATGGCCGGTCGTTTAGTCGAATCATAGTAAGCTTTATTATTTAGTTGTCCTATGCGTATGTTTTCCTGAGCATTTTGCCTAATTTTATCAAAATTACGTTGATTATTTTCAGATTCATTAAGCGCTTGTAAGTATAATCTAACATAATCTGTTGGCTCTCCTATTTGATCAATACCAAATAATAATTTACTAGGTGTATTTTGTATGATCTATTAAACGTATTATTTACAGCGAACTGTATTTGATACAAATATTCATTCCAATTTTGACTATGCTCGTGCATAAGTTTTGATAACATAACCGTTAAACCTCTGTTGTATCGTTCCACCTATCCGTTTGCCGACGGCGTACCTACTGCTGTTTTAATATGTTTAATATCATATCGCTCACAAAACACTTTAAACACGTCAGAACGAAAACATGACCCGCGGTCCGATATTATTTTGATCGGTTTACTATAGTGTAGAACAGGGATGGCCAACCCAAATGATTTTGCGGGCCACTTTGTAAATACATAACAATCCTGCGGGCCACATTAGGGTTGCCAAAAAAAAAAAAAAAAAAAAAAAAGGTCATCAGCCAAAATATTAATATAATACACATATTTTTTTTTTTATTCAGAATTAGGCCACCTATAAAATTATAAAAGTATTTAAAACATAGATTTTGTTGATGAATCAAACAATGGATTATAAATAAATCATCTCTTTTCTAGAAATTATTAGTTTTTCTCTGGTAGATTCTATTTTATCGATCAGTAATTTAATAGCTCCTTTTTCTTTACCAACCATAGCAGGTCCACCATCAGTTGATATTCCAGAAATAATTTCCAAATCCAAATTGTTTTCGCATAAACTGTTTTCAACAGCGTGAAAAATATCTTCACCTTTTGTAGTTCCTTTCAAACTTATCAATTTTAACATTTCTTCAGTTATTTGAAATGATTCATTTACTCCACGAACGAATATTACAAGTTGAGCTGTATCTGATATATCTGTACTTTCGTCAAATGCAATAGAAAAATATTTGAAATCTTGAATTCGATCGCGTAGTTTTACAATAATTTCGTTTGAAATGTCATTAATTCGACGACATACTGTTTGTCGGGATAAACTTATATTCGAAAATAGTTTATTTTTATCCGGTAAAATATCCTTTGCTACAGCTTCCAAACATTCTTTCACAAATTCACCATCTGAAAATTTTTCATTTTTTTTGCAATCAAAAATGAGACAGAATAACTTGCTTTAACGATATTAGATGGTTGCTGTAATGCTGAACTAAACATTTTTTGTTGAGTTTTTAATTGTGACATAAATTCCCTGAGCTTCGATTGTTTCACTTCACTACTAAATTTCAAATAATCATTATGTTTAGTTTCATAATGCCTTTTAACGTTATATTCTTTAAATACAGCGACTGTTTCTCGGCAAATCAAACACATTAATTTTGTGTTTTGAATTATAAAGAAGTACTTTTCTTCCTACTCCTCACTGTACTTTCTATTTTCGTCTACTATTTTTCTTTTCTTTGCACCACTCATATTTAAAATAAATAATAAAATAATAAAAAAAAGTACGTACTTCAATATTTTTCCACACTGAACGCACTACAACCAGACCCGGATTAACACTATCGTAGGCCCTAGGCACAGTTCTTTATTACCCATCATGTGCTAATATACGGTTCTGTAGTGTTCAGTATTTAAATGATTAAGAAACCTAATTTTTGGGAGAGGTAGTGTTTTTCGCAGTGTTTTAAGTCTTTAAAATCAAAAATATTTACAACCTGAAAATCAATTATTAACTTTATAATCATAACTTTATCTAATGACAATTTTAACACATCTAAAAATACATTTTACATTACTCAAAATATATTATTTAAAATTAAACTGCAGGAACCATACAAAACAACTTATTTTATACCATTTTTCATTTTGTTCTTTGTATTTAAATATAAAACAAGATAATTTATTGTAACAATTTAAAAATAACAGTATTATGTAGAATATGTCTTAATATAAATTTATTGTTACAAATGTTTTTTACGATATTTTTTGTTTGCAAATGATTCTATAACTTTTTCGGTATCGATGTCTTGGAGTAATTCGTGTTCAATTGCAAGTACCGATAATGATGATAATTTATCTTGTCCAATAGTTGACCGCTGCCAGTTCTTAACCCTCTTTAAAATTGAAAATGATCTTTCACCTTCGCACGAAGTCCCAAAAATTGATAAATATATCCTAAAAGCAATGTTTACATTTGGAAAACTTGTTACCATTTTGGTATTTATTTGTTTAATTAGCATTTCATTAACAGACATCCCAGTTTCTCGAAAGCTCTTAAAAATCAAAAACTCATTAACAAATGAAGATTCTAAATCGGTTTTATAGGCTTCAACTAAATTATTTGCCTTTATTTTTATTTCTTCATCTTTTAAACTCTCGTTAGTTAAAAAATTAAATCTTTCGTCTAATTTTAAATAAGCTTTTTTTCGTTTTTCCATTTCAACAATCAATTTATCAATTATTACATAAAATGTTTGAGTTTTGAATTTATCTCTAGCACTCATTTGATCAACAGCATCAATTGCATTGCCATCATTTATCGAGACTTTATGTTTACGTTTTCTAGATTCCATTTCAGAATAATCAGACAAACCAGAAACTCTTTTTTTTGCTTTTTCTTCAAATAAATCAAATTCTTCGGCGCTTCTCATTTTTTTAAAACATAATATAAGACTGTTATAGAGGTTAACGACAGTACATATCTCAATACCGGGTGTTTGTAACGATTTGTTTACAATATTAATTTGTTGTAAAATGTCATTCCAAATATTAGACATTAGAACAGTTTCAAGACGATTGAGTTTTTTAACAAGTGACTTAGCTTCATTAACAGCATTAGGAGGTTGTCTTTCTGATAATGAAATATCAATCAAAGCCTGACGGATTTCTTCATAATTAAGTGATAATGCCTTCGTTGCATCACTACGCGCGGACCATCTTGTTTCAGACAGACTTTTAACTACAAAAACAGACTCCTTCATATTTTTTAACATTATAGACCATCTTTGAGGTGATGCTGCCAAAAACGTATAAATTGACTGAACCACACTAAAAAATTTAATGGCTTCAGTACAACATTCAACAGTAACAGATCCTACCAAGTTTAAACTATGTGCAGCACAGGGAACCCACTCGGCCAATTTATTTACTTCACGAAAAAGAGCTTGAACTCCTGAGTATATTCCACTCATATTACTCGCATTGTCGTAAGACTGAGAACGGCAATTTGATATGTCAATATTGTTATCGTTAAGCAATTTAGTCAATACATTAAAAAGATATTTACCATCATGCTGTTCAATAGGAACAAAGCCAAGAAATCTCTCTACGACTTTTCCTTGACCAATGGTGGTGTAACGAATAATGATCGTTAACTGATCGATGTGCGCTATGTCGGGCGTCGAATCAATACTAATACCGAAATATATTGATTCTTTTATTTCAGAAACAATTTTTAAATTTAGAGTAGTAGCAAGAATGTCTATAAATTCGTTGCAAATCGTAGATGACATATATGATATATTTCCTTTGCCAGGATTTCCGAACTTTTTTATATGCTCTTCAAGAAAAGGATCAAAATTAGAAAGAAGTTCAAGGCAACCTAAATAGTTACCATTTTTTGGACAGCCAAATACTTCCGAATCTCCTCTAAAAGCTAATCCTCTAGACGATAAGAACTTAATTACTGCTATAACTCGTCTTAAAACTTGAATCCAATACATTTTTTCTTTATTATACTGATTTATTAATTCCACATCTATTTTTTTACATTTTGAAGGTCTACCATTTTTTTATCGAGTTAAAATGGTCATTAGATTGTTCGTGAGTTTCCATTCTAACATTAATATTTTTCCAATCATCAAAACCACTTTCGAATTGATGCACAAGTGTTAATTTATCACTACTTTGCAAATGACGAAAAATTTTACACACATAGCAATACACTGATCCAGTGGATGGCGAATATATCAGCCAGTCTCGATTTACACACTCACCATTTCCTAATGCTCGTGAAAAATATTCCTTTCTGAAATATCTCATTTTTTTACCAAATTGTCTAGCAGATACAGTTAAATCTGCATCCACATTTTGAATAGGAATATTTTCAGAAAAATAAGAAATCAGATCAGCGTTAATTTCCCAATGTGCAGGATCGTTACTAAATTTTAAATTACTAAGGTCGGTCAGATTGGATTTAACTTTATCTGGTATAGATTCAGTTATAACACTTGTAGTTTCGTTTAAGGGAGTTGTCAAATTTGGTTCAGTTTTCTTAGGAGATGAACCTAATAAATTACCTTCAATTTTAGATTCATCTGTCATAATATTTATTAGTTGATTTTTATTTGAAATCTCAATTTGGTTTGTACTTGTACCTGCATTAGAACGATTTTGTGTTATTATGAATTTGCTCATGGACCCCATTTGTTGACTGATGTATAAATCTCGTTTTTCTTTCTTTTTTCTTTTAGTAGAACCACTTTCGTGCATCCTTTTGTACCCATCACCAGACATTTCAATATTACTTCTACTAGTTCTACTCTAATAATGTATACATAAACATTTATAAGAGTATATCAGTATATGATATAATTTTAAATACGATGTTATTTTAATATATTATCTAACGTAAGATATAGATTAAAATTTTAAAGTACCTGTTCAGAGATTGTTCCGTTTAAAGTTCACTATACTGGATTTACAATTGACAATAAACGATATTAATGAATAATGATATTATAATTTATAGTACGGAACTGCGGACTGCTACGAACAAATAACAATATTGACAAGGATTACTTAAGAATAATTAAATGTTGTCTTATCGTTTCGATACGGCGAATGGCGATACCGACCGAACAAGTCCCGCATATAATGTCCACGCGTGTGTGTGTGTGTGTGGGTGAGTCCGCGGTCGATAAATATTATTTATATTACGTAAATGATATTATTTTTGTATTATTTCCAAAAATATTCTAAACAGAAATCGTCGTTTCATTCATCATACACAGTCGTTTTCCCGTATACCGTATGCATTTTATCGGTTTATGGTTTATCCAATCTGATTTCATTAAGTGATTATTACGAATTACGATAACGAACATTAAATATAAATATACGAGAAATATTATAAAAAATATTTTATTTGTTGTGCTAACATCTACAAATAGTTAATTAACTTTAAAAAAAAATATTACAGAAAAATCGTAACCAAAAATTTCATTTTCGTAGGCCCTAAAATGTTCGTAGGCCCTAGGCACAGTGCCTATAGTGCCTATTGGGTAATACGGCCCTGACTACAACAGTCACAGCGAACGGACAGATAATGACTGTTATTAGCCACGTTTTATTTTAACAATACAATTTGCTATATTGCTATAAACTGGTGTCTACTCGTATATATTTTCAGATTAGATTAGAATTATTACTTTTATTGCGATTACGTTGTTAATAATACAGATACCGCGTTGCGCGGGCATTCCAGACTATTCTATCGGCGCAAAAATAATTTTTTTTTTGTAAATATTTGATAAATGTCGCGGGCCGCAAAACTTTCCAAGGCGGGCCGCAGGTTGGCCATCCCTGGTGTAGAAAGTATTGTGCTAATCGTAAACATGATTCTTTAACGGCAACTGTGCGGACTGGATACAAATTTAAAAACTTACTAAATGCGTCCACCACAACCAAAATGTATCTGAAACGACCAAAAGTTTGGTTTAACGGACCATAATGGTCAACATGAATTGTTTGAAACGGTTTGTCTCCCTTGTCGATTAAATTTAATAACCCTTCGTCCTAACCGTTTTTAGGCGAAAATATAATACATTTGAGACAGTTGCTAATATATGTCTTAACGTGATCACTTAATTTCGGAAACCAGTAAATTTGTTTAATTAACTCAATAGTTTTATTTATTCCTACGTGACACATGTCGTCATGACAGGAACGGATTACTTGGTCCCGCATGCTAGTCGGTACGTAAAATAGTAATCTATCATTATTTTTTCGATATACTAACCCGTTACGTAACTCAAACTGTGGTGTTCTGATCGTTCTAGTTCTCTGGAAATAGAACTAATTTCGGGGTCAGTTTCTTGTTTAATAGCAAGGGCCTGATTAAACGTACAACCTTCTATTACTAAAATATGCTTACAGCGACTTAACGCGTCAACGTGCTGCATTTGCGATCCGGATCTATGCTCTATCTCACACAAAAATTTTTGCAAAAACATGGCCCACCTAGCGATTCGAGGGTTTATATCTTTTTTTGTAACGTCAGTGCAACGCTATTACAATCGGTTACTATCTTAAATTTTATACCTTGTAAATATACGCGGAAACGCTTAATAGAATTTATAATAGCTAACATTTCTAGCTCATAACTATGGTAACGCGATTTGGACTCAGTAGTCCTATGACTATAATAAAAAATCGGATGGAAATGATTATCGGGTTGCTTCTGAAACAAAATTGAACCATATCCATGGCTACTAGCATCACAATGAAGCTCTGTTATTGCATTGGGATTATAAATGGCTAATAACGGTTGTTCCCCGAGTTTTGATTTAATAGAATCGAATGACCTCATTTGCTCCTCTCCAAACTCGTATGGAATATCTTTTTTGAGCAAGCTATAAAGTGGTTTAGCAATCATTGCAAAATTCGGAATGAATCGTCGAAAATAAGACGATAAACCAATGAAACTTTGGAGTTCTTTATTATTTTGTGGTACAGGGTAGTTTTCAATTATTGAGACGTTTTTAGGATTCGGTTGAATACCGTACTGATTTGCACAATAACCTAAATAAATTACCTCACATTTCAAAAATTGACTTTTGTCTAGACGGATCTCTAACTGTTTATTTTTCATTACTTTTAATACTTTAGACAGGAGCTCTAAATGCCCTTCAATAGTCTCTGTGGCTAGCATAATATCGTCAAAATATACTATCACCTCATTTTTACGAATAAATTCGTCGAAAACGTTTTGAATAAACCAGCTAAAACACGATGGCCCATTAGCTAACCCAAACGGCATTTTTAAAAACTCAAACTGCCCTAATGGTGTCGTAAAAGATGTAAACTTAATCGAATCGTCTGCAACATATATATGGTGAAACCCATCCTTTAGGTCCAAGCATGTAAAATATTTTTTCCCGCGTAATAAATCTAAATTATCGTCTATTAGCGGCAGCGGGTATCGGTCTTTCACAACATATTTATTTAACTCGCGATACAACACACATCCTAAAATCTCCATTCTTTTTCTTAACCAGTACTATGGGGCTACTGTATTCGGAACTACTACGTCGAATAATCCCTTTGGTCAACATGTTATCTAACATTTTTTGTAGGCAGTCTTTTTCAAAAAAAGACAAACGCCGGGGACGAAAATAAAACTGTTTATCATTTTTTAATATAACGCGTATCTCAGGACGAATAATGACACTTTCATGGTTAACATAGGACTCTACATATATTTTTTTTACTTTTTGTTTAATATCATCCGGCAGAGTATCCTCAACATTCAAATTAATATCAGCATCATCTCTATTATAATCAGTGTAATTAACAGATAAAATTTCGGCAAACGATATTATTATCAACCTTTTTAAAGCTTACTTCAAAACGACCATCTGACACGTTCAAATTTACTCAAGGGTGAGATAAAAAATTACGACCCAATAGGCAATCATTTCTCATGGCATTGCCGGGCACCACGTGAAAACATAAGTTAATCGGGGCATCAAGTTCATTATGAAAAATATTCGCATCAAATTGGTCTACTATATTTAGTTTGGAACCATTAATACCTACTAAATCCGATTTTGGAGGCACGACCCCAGACACGTATGGGACAACCGTCAATTTAATAAGACTAACAGGACTACCCGTATCTACTAATGTTTGTACATCTATAGACACACTATTGGGGAACTTAATGCTAACATCTAACATATATGGGGGTACAATATGTGTGGGGGACCGTTCCAAAATAGAGACATGCTCACCGCCGTTGTTGTCTTGACGCTCACCTTGGCGACCTGGATAGTTCCGCGCCGAATGACAGGTTCTCGTCGGACACGAAGACGCCAGATGCCCGATCTTTCCACAGCTGTAACACGTGACACTCGACGTATCCCTTGACGGCTTCATTCTTGTATCAATAGTGGATCGTTGTGCCGTATTGCGTGTATCGCGGTTGTCAGAACTGGCTTTTCGATTGCCGGTATAGCTTTGAGTTGTTTTGGCAGGCTCGGTCGATCGGATTCGATTGATCCTGGCATTTTTCAGATTATTGTAAGAATTAATATCAGCTAATAATTCGTCTTCACTTAAATGTGTGCGCGCTATCAAATAGTTACATAAATCGTGAGAATAAACACCTTCAACTATCTGTTGTTTAGTTTCGTTAAATGGTAACGAGATTTCACGTCAGAGGCGTGCTTTGTGGTGGAAATACTCTATGACGCACTCGCCCTTGGTTTGAACGCGGTTCGACCTAATTCTTACGCGATCAACTGTGCACAACTCGTTTCCCACAAATGTATTATTAAACTGGTCAACAAAACTACCCCAACTTGAAAATGTACGACCAACGTACCAATTTTTTGACGGACCATCCAATTTTGTAAGTACTATTTCTAGTTTGAAACTGTCTGGCCAATTATGCAATTTTCCTACACCTTCAACGGATTTCAACCATGCTCTCGCATCCGTATTAGATTCACGTCCAGAAAAATTACTAATCGAATTATTAAAGTCTGGCATGACGTAGTAACCGTTATTAGAAATTGACGGCGAACATGTTGACTGCGCACGTATGTTATCATTGTTATTGTCTTCATTACGCAATATCCGTGATAACAACAATCGGTTCTGCTCTATCAGCGCTGTCAATGTATCTCGCATTCCACTATCACTGGTAGTGGTTACACTCCCAGACGACTGGTTAGAATTTGGTAGTAACATGTTTGTTATTGACTGCGAACAAAGCTGCTCCGTAGACACTTGGGGCTGTAATGGTGGCTGCACTGTAGCCTGCTGCGACCCGCTTCGTAAACGGCTAGACGACCAAACCTCGTGGTTTTCGGCTTCCTTCTGACCCGATTGACCGTCATCCATTTGAATCAATAGAAGTTAGGCAAAGCAAAATATGCGACACAAACCGAACGACTCGACGACTAATTTCGCGATAATGACAATACACAATCACTATTCGAATCCCACTTCTGAACTGTAGGGCCATGAATTGACGGCCGTTACAACAAACTCGACACTTCACAACACGATTATATATATTGCCAAATATTATGTATTTTAAATAACATTAGCATTTACAGTAACAGCAACAACACAATGCAACAATTATAACAGAATTAATCAGTGCCCGTGAGCGCGTAGTCGGACACTCCGCTGGCACACGCACGCGACACGGCACTAAACAGACTAAAAACAGTTATCACTAAAACTAATCGCCGCCTCGGTGGCACGAGCAGGCAGTGCCATCACTTATCTCACTACAATATATGCAAGAAACAACAAATTTTTTGTTTTCATAAATCATATACCAGCCTTTTTTATAATTAATATTATAGTACATGTATTCAATTTTCCTCTATAATGTACCGTAAGTAACCCAAGATGTGTTATCAAGACGCTATCACCATGGTCCGTAGCAAAGGGAAACCCGACATGTTCATAACATTTACGTGCAATCCCAAATGGCCGGAGATCACAGAAAACCTGGCAGCTCACAGCATTGCAATGACAGGCCCGAACTGGTAGCCAGGGTGTTCAACAGAAAACTGCAAGAGCTACTAAAGGACCTAACTGTTAATCGTGTATTTGGTAACGTCGGCGCTTACGTTTATACCATCGAGTTTCAAAAACGCGGTCTGCCCCATGCGCACATACTCATAATTCTGGCGGAGGATTGTAAGTTCCGCACGGCGGCGGACGTCGACGACGTGGTTTGCGCCTTCTTGCCGGACCCGGCAACCGACAGGCATTTACACGACTGCGTGAAGTCCCACATGATACACGGACCTTGTGGAACAGTCAATCTGCAGTGTCCGTGCATGGTGAATAACAGTTGTTCAAAAGATTTCCCGAAAGCGTACGCAGAGGAGACTGTGTACGTTGCAGATGGCGGTTATCCAAAGTACCGCCGACCGGACGACGGCCTGATGGTACTTGTGAGAGGTCGTGAGGTCGGTAACGAGAGTGTAGTGCCTTACAACCCTTACCTTCTGGTCAAGTACGACGCGCACATCAACGTCGAGATCTGCACGTCCATAAAGAGCGTCATGTATATCTACAAGTACATATACAAGGGACACGACCGTGTGACATTGGAGGTTCATGACCAAGACGAAATAGCCAAGTGAGTCTTAACCTTAACTACACTTACCGATATAAAATGCTTATAATTCTAAAATTTAAACATGCAAATTAATTATAAATAATATATTAATATAATATAATGTATACATGTGTATTGTGTATGGTATAATGATTATATTGGTGGATTGTATATACGTTTATTTAGTGTGTTTAGTATGTATGAACTATTTACTACTTTTGATCAGCTGTATACATTCACAAATACCTTTAAGTTTTTTATCATATTATACCTATATTTGATTATATGATATTATGTGGCTTGGTGCAAGAAGGACCAATGTCATATTTTTGTCAGTGTTCAGGAATTCAATCTTAAATTATATAACTTAATTATATTTATTTTTATTTCATTGTAAGACACTCAAATATGTACGTTTAAGTTTGGCATTAATCACCCACAAAAAATAATAAAATTACTTTGGTTTAACTAAAATTTAAAACACAACACTTTCTTATGAAAACATTTCTACATTTTATAATTATATTCCTTTGAGCATGATGTCAGTAACTTCTACATTTATAAACTTTAAAATTGATTTCAAAATAACAAATGTCAAATCTAATTTCGTCATACAGCATAAGTGACATTGGCTCTTTTCACACAAGTAATATAAGTAAATTTTAATGACATTGGTCAAATAATTTCAATTTTGTCAAAATGTGACATTGACCCCTTTCTTGCACCAAGCCACAGAATCATTTTATGTGTTGGTCAGGTATTATTATTATTATTACATTTTATTCGTTATTTTATGTGTTTTCATTCAAGCTGTGTATAATAAACATTCTATGCATACAGTACTATACATCAAATACATTAAATACATCAATTACCATCAATAGTTTCTAAGAGTTTTATAATTATATATTATGGTGTATACGTAGGTTGTACCATACATTATGTACTTCTACAGAGAGTTCTATAGGTGGTCTACATTAGTACACAGTGGTGCTTACATACTATTGATAGATTTTTACTATAGGTATTGCATTGAAAATGATTACGATTCCATCGTTGTTAGCATATAATAATATTTTATGCATGTGTCATTTTTAGCAATGTGTGCTGTGTTATTTTGCTCATTGCTGGTTTTTAGGGTAGTTGTATACTTTTACCAATACTTTATATTTTTTTTTACTTATGTATTATTATTATATTGTTATTATTATTTTTATTATTATTGTGTTATTTTATGTTTTTTCATTCAAGCTGTTTATACACGTTAAGTACACCAACTAACTAATATACCAAATAGATATAAATTTCAAATTGTAAACTTCAAAGGCTCAGCTAAATGAAACACACTTTTATGGATCGTTATTTTCGTTGACACAAATTATCATTCCTACAGCTTTGCCATTCTTATTATACAGTGAATATACACAGTCACACAGATAATGTACTCCAGCTGATATAAGTTTTTATTTTTTATAGATTATGCTTTATATTTGATGTGTTGTTTCCACAGTATAAAATGTAAATTGATATTAATACACCAATTATATACTGTTCTCGCATTTCTCACCTAATATACTAATTCCAACTGTGTAAATTATTTAAATTGTAAACTTATATTAATATTTAGCTACTCAAGCCACTTTTGTTTGACGTATGCTACTACAACATTTATTTATCGAAACATATCATAATATATCAGTCACATTTATTGTATGGCAAACTTTTAATTACAATTCAACGGTTGTAGGGATTCTTCGTCATGTGCATAATATTTTTCAATGTAAATAATGACACACCGTAGGTAACACTAACAGTTTAAGTAAAAAACTGTGAGTCTTCGTACAATTTTCAAAAATTAGTTCTTAGTTTGCTTAAATGTTTCGATTCGCTTCACTTCAAAATAAATTAAAATTATTAAACATTATGATATAATATTACACTGCAATGCAATGCAATGCTATGCGTCTACAGAACATAAAATAAATTAAATTCACTTGAATTATATAATAGTAAGCCAGTCATTATATTGTTAGTCATATTTTCAATAATCCTTTTTAGGTACGTCAACTCGAGATACGTCTAGCGATTGTTTTCGTACAATTTGCACGGCAAGTCACGTGGTCGTCAGGCTTCCTGTTCACCTGGAGGGTCGTCAGAACGTGTACTTTGCGCCGGGCCAAGAAGAAGAAAGGCTACAGAACCAAGCTGTACGTCACACGAAACTCACGCAGTTCTTCGCGCTGAACGCGACCAACGTGGCGGCTCGACAATATTTGTACCACGACATACCGACGCATTACACCTGGCAGGTTCCGCGGCCAGAAAGAAATATCGGAAATGTCAAACAATGGTGTCCGCGGCTGATTCGGATGGCCAACGTTACATTGGCTCGGATGTACATAGGGAACCCACTGGACCAGGACCGTTTCCACTTGAGACTGCTACTTCTGAACCGAAGAGGCCCGCAGTCCTTTCAAGACATAAGGACGGTGGACGGGGTCGTTCACGAAACATTCACGGCGGCTGCGGTTGCACTCGGACTGTTGGAAGACGACCGAGCGTGGCGGGATTGTTTGACGGAATCGGCGACGTTGGACACGCCGCGGCAACTGCGGTATCTGTTCGTCACCATACTGGTGCTCTGCCAGACATCAAACACGCTGGCGTTGTACGAGGCGAACGAAGCAAATCTAATGGAGGACTTCGACCGGCGCCTCCAAGACGTCGACCGCGCGAGGGCCGCGTGTCTGGCAGCCATCGAGGATCTACTTCGTGTGCACGGAAAGTCGCCGGTCGACTACGGTTTGCCCCTCGCCGACCTCCGTCTACTGGAACCGCTGCAGGACGATGCGCTGTTTCGAGAAATAGACGAGGCGGCACGGTGGGCCCCACAAGTGGACGCCTTGAACGCCGAACAGCGAACGGTGTACGACCGCGTGATGGCGGCCGTCGACGACCAACGCGAGGTGTCGCGAACTTTCTTCGTCGACGGACCCGGAGGTACGGGAAAAACCACGCTGTACGGGTGCCTGATATGGTCGCTTCGGCACCGACCACAGCCGCGGGAGGTGTTGTGGTGCGTTGCGTTCACCGGGATCGCCGTGTCGCTCATGGATTGCGGCATGACCGTGCACTCGACATTCGGACTGCCGTTCGGCACGCTCACCGAAGACTCGACGTCCACCATCACCATGCAGTCAGAGCGAGCTCAGAAGATAAGCAATGCGGCGCTCATCGTCTGGGACGAAGCCCCCATGTCACCGGGACTGCAACTGACGGTGGTGGACAGCCTGCTCAGGGACGTCATGGTATCGGAATTGCCGTTCGGTGGTAAAAACATGCTGTTCGCCGGCGACTTCAGACAGATATTGCCGGTGATCCGGAGAGGGACGAGAGCCGATATCGTCATGTCGTCGATCAAGAAAAACGGTCTTTGGAGCGTCATGGAGCGCTTCAATCTGGTCCAGAACATGCGCGCAGGCAACGACGCGGACTTTGCGTCTTGGTTGCTTCAGCTCGGCAGCGGCCAACTGCCCGCGGTCGACGGCGTTCCTGACACCGTGCAAATCCCGAGGCAAATGGTATGCGACGTCGCCGATTTAATCGATTTCGTGTATCCGCAGCAAATGTCGTTGGCCAACGTCGACGAATTTGCTCGGAGAGTCGTCGTGTGTCCCACCAACGAAGAGTGTAGTGGTGTCAACAGGGACGTGCTGGAGCGCGTCAACGGTGCAGAGACGACCTACAAGGCCGTCGACACCATGATGGCAGACGATGCCGACGAAGTGGCCAATTTCCCCACAGAGTTCCTCAGCGGTTTGGAACCGGACGGTTTGCCGCCGTTCCGGCTGACGTTGAAGGTGGGGTGCATCGTGATGTTGCTCAGAAATCTCGATTCCAGGAGACGACTGTGCAACGGTACGAGGTTGGTGGTCACCGAACTGCGGACCCACAATTTCAAGGCGAGAATTTTGGGCGGTGACGCACTGGACGACGACATCGTCCTGCCCAAGATACCGCTCACGTCCAGCGGTGAGGACGACCTGCCCATCCTACTGCGGCGCCTTCAATTCCCGGTGATGTTGTCGTTCGCCATGACCATCAACAAGTCGCAAGGTCAGACGTTCGACAGGGTAGGTTTGCTACTGACGTCGCCCCCGTTCACTCACGGGCAGCTGTACCTAGCGTTTTCGAGGGTGAGAAACGTACAGTCCGTGAGAGTCAGCATGTACGCCGATGACAGCGGGCGATTCGTCACCAAGAACATTGTGTACAGGGAAGTTCTGTAATGCAATATGTGTTGACAATGGTAAGTGTAAGTCTAGGTGACTCTCGATGTTCAAGTCTAGGTGACGCTCGATGATCAAGTCTAGGTGACGCTAGATTATCAAGTCTAGGTAACGCTCTATGATCAAGTCTAGGTGACGCCCGATGATCAAGTCTAGCGTCACGCTCGATAACCAAGTCTAGGTGACGTTCGATGTTCAAGTCTAGGTGACGCTCGATGATCAAGTCTAGGTGACGCTAGATTATCAAGTCTAGGTGACGCTCGATGATCAAGTCTAGGTGACATTCGATGTTCAAGTCTAGGTGAAGCTAGATTATCAAGTCTAGGTGACGCTCGATGATCAAGTCTAGGTGACGCTCAATGATCAAGTCTAGCGTCATACTAGATTCTCAAGTCTAGGTGATGCGGAGAGAAAGTTTGACAACCTCCACGTGGTTTCTCTGGATGCGAATACTCAAAGGTGTATTCGTTACTAATGTCAAACGGTTTATTAGGATTTTAAAAATAATATTTATAATATTGTACGGTCACACATACATAATTCATTTACGCTATATCAATAATTATTTATTTATACCTACTTCAAAATACATTGTCAATGTAATGAAATGTAAAAAAGCGTTTAAATAATATTATGTAACTTTGTAACGTTAGTTTAAATTATTTAACCTTTTTATATGTTTTGTTAGTATCAATATCATACAATGGATTTGTTATTGATGTCTGTATGAGTAATTTTATATTATATTTACTATGATATTATGTAACTAATTAAATTTGTTTTTACTTCTAATACTATAAAATCGTAAGGAAAACAGCTGATCTATAAGGATATCATGGAAGATCTCATGGCGGAAATATTAAATTAAATTAAACACCGCTCCGTTTCCCCAGTCCGCCGGACCGTACCCGTCGATTCCCTATAGCGCGACCAATCGCGTACCTTCGCAGCGGCGGCGGCGGCGGCGGTCGGTTTTAAAACGTTTTCGAAAAATGTTACGCCTTTTCGACTTTTTCTCATTTCACCTATAGTTCGTTTGTTTTAAAAGCCGCGTGGTTTGTACGCGATATCGTAATCGACGCCAGCGTTTCGTCTTTTCAAATGCCGTTTGTGCTCTATTTGTTATGTTCGTTTCTTTTGAAAACTGTGGAAATGTGCGGTTTGTACGCTTAAAAATTCGCGTTCACGAAATGTCAGTCGGTCTTCGTTCCAACGCACAAGTGCACAGTTGATATATATTGTTTTTGATCCAATAAATATTGCATTATGTGATTGTAGACGTATTACTTAATGACGTAGCTGGTATATTGCTTAACGTAAATGTATTATTCAAGCATACATAATAATGTAATAATAATAATAACGGTCAGATAAGTGAATAGAAGACAATTAAAGTTTAAACAGTGTGTAGATACATAGAATTACATCGATGTATAATATCGAATATATTGGTTTACGTCGCTCCGTAGACACACAGCTTAATTGTTGAATTTTTATACGTTAATGGCATATCACACTGTGGCTCGATAGGTTAGGCCTAGGTTCCCCAAACGTAGGATGTTAGGTAGGTCCGGGTTCGAATCCGTCGTAGCGCTTTTCGGGCGGCTACCGGCTGAACGTATTCTGCAACACGGCCTCCCTGATCACGACATTTTTTGCATTTTTTTTCACGTTAAATTTCATAAATAATAAAATAATATACGTTAATATTACAATATATGACTGTATATTATATTATATTATGTACCTATATGTTATTTAAATTATTAGGAATTAAACACATATTATTTTCTTTAAATTGTCATTGTTATTATATCATACAATAAATACATATTTGTTTTATTTTTCGTAAATTATTTCGAATGTTGTGTGATTGGGTTTTTGGAAAAAAACTTTTCTCTTCACTTATAGTAGCTAGACATACTAGACTGATTGCTGCTGTACATTGTTCGCTATCCGACGAAGTCCTAACCTAACGAAGTCGGATAGCCTACCTAGGTGGCTAACTTGAAAGGTAATAGATTTTGACTTGAGATGACTGACTTTCTAGACACTCCAACACGGTTTTCGACTTTACACTTTTTACATAAGAAAAGGCACTGGACATGCGACGGCACATACCTATCATTTTATCCGCCGTAGACGGATTGCTCATTTTGGTTTCGTCTAAGACGGTGATGACCGACTTGCTTAACACTTAAAAATGGAGGTTTTTACATTTTTTTTTGTATATAAATATATATATATATATACACTTCAGGTACATGTTTATATGTATTTTACTGGTGAATATAATATTATGTATCTATATTTTATTTTTTTTAGGAATTATAATTGCACATTTCTCAAAACGTTCATTGTTATATATCATACAATAAATACAAATTATAATTGTTTGTATATTGTATATAGTTTGTATTTTTCCTAAATTATTTCGTAAGTTGTGTGATAGGGTTTTCACTTATAGCCGTTTGAAGTCGGGTCTGCAATCCACCGCAGGTGGATTGCCTACCTGATAAGCTGTAGCACATTTTCCGCGGTCCGACGAAGTCGGATTGCCTAACTAGGTGGCTAATTGGAAGCTAATTGATTTTGACTTGAGATGACTGACTTGCTTGACACTCCAACACGGTTTTTGACTTTACAGTTTTTACATAAGAAATAGCACTGGACATGCGACGGCACATACCTATCATTTTATCCGCCGTAGACGGATTGCTCATTTTGGTTTCGTCTTAGACGGTGATGACTGACTTGCTTAACACTTAAAAATGGAGGTTTTTACATTTTTTTTTTTTTGTATATAAATATATATACACTTCAGGTACATGTTTATATGTATTTTACTGGTGAATATAATATTATGTATCTATATTTTATTTTTTTTAGGAATTATAATTGCACATTTCTCAAAACGTTCATTGTTATATATCATACAATAAATACAAATTATAATTGTTTGTATATTGTATATAGTTTGTATTTTTCCTAAATTATTTCGTAAGTTGTGTGATAGGGTTTTCACTTATAGCCGTTTGAAGTCGGGTCTGCAATCCACCGCAGGTGGATTGCCTACCTGATAAGCTGTAGCACATTTTCCGCGGTCCGACGAAGTCGGATTGCCTAACTAGGTGGCTAATTGGAAGCTAATCGATTTTGACTTGAGATGACTGACTTGCTAGACACTCCAACACGGTTTTTGACTTTACAGTTTTTACATAAGAAATAGCACCGGGCATGCGACGGCACATACCACTCTATCCGCCGCAATTGGATTGCTTATTTTTGTTTTGTGTTAGACAGGTAATGACTGACTTGCTGGACACTCTAATATGCAGGTTTTCGAATTAACATTTTCTTACACATACAAAAAAGCACCGGACATGGAGGATAGTATCATCATTGAATTGCCGGTTTTTATGGACCATGGGAGATTTCTAGACACTGAAACTTTCCCGCCTTCGAAACGACACCGCCAAAGAGCCAGACCATATCAGAAATTCTTATCACAAAATTACCTTCTATATAAGTGCGACATTTAGATTTCGAATGTTTCTCCAAAATCGGTACTCACTTACAACTAACAAGAGGGTCCAAAAATTTTTTCGATTATTCACCTATCTACGCAACTAACGGGGTCCGCAATCCACCTCAGGTGGATTGCATACTTGGTGATTACGTTTCGCATGTAGAAGGATCACCTACCTATGTGATTATATGACTGATATCTACAAAATCAAATAAACCTATCGACTCTACACTTTTTAACAACCAAAAGCAGCGAACAAACGGGAGGTGATCCTGGAGATCGTATCCAGCCTATCAATTTACAACGTTCGTGACCGATCGCTGGACGCTCAAACTTTTAAACATTCCCGCAAAAGTCCCAAGCCTTATCTCTAATCCATATCACTATTCCTTATCACAAGTCCTAATCTTTCGTCTTACAGCATTTGCGACTTTTATAATTCCAACGACATTGTCTCTAAAATCGGTACCCACTCTCAGCGAGTCTAACCGGCCCCGAGTTTCACTTAGAGCTAGTTTACTTATATAATATTCTAAATATATGTTAATATAATATTATTATAGTTGAAATTGCATTCACAATCCTATACTGTGATTGTATTTATATTTGTTATACTATGCTATTATGGAACTTTTTACATTTGTTTTTTACTTTGTACCGTATAAGATAATTTGGTATTCAACAACTAATTGTTATTACAGCACATTATTATTTGTATTATATAATTAACTAGCTCTCTATAACTTTGCTATTCATGTCTATATGAATAACTTTTAATAACAATCTAAATATCTGATAGTATAATTATTATTGATTTGTTGTACATATATTATTATATTAAGTAACTTTTTACATATGTTTTTACTTTGTAATGTATAGTTAACTATATTAAATATTTTATTGGTATTTGACCACCAGTTGTCATTAGAATGTTTGTAGAATATAATACCTTTAATCACTATTATGCCTATGTCAAGTTCTTTACTTATATAATATTTACTTTTAAACACAATTTGCAATTTATATTTGCACCAACCTTATCATTATACCTACCTATTACACTACTATTTGGCACAATTCAATACTATAAGCTAATATTACTATATTTTACCTATCATCACTGAGAATTTCTGATAATTTGTAACGTCAATGTAAGGATAAAAATAATATTGCAAGGCGACTCATGACTTATATTTAATAGCCCAACGTTTTATTTGTATCGTCACCGTATTATAATGATACATCAGTATTGGTTGGTATTTATCTATGTTCTTTGTATTACACTACCTATTGTTGTGATACACATCTATCAATGGCATATAAACTATTAAAATACATAATTACAAAAATAAACATATCACATCAGACCCCTCAAAATGTTACACCTAACACATAGGCTACTAATATTATTATACTCTAATATTAACCAATGTGTTAACCATGATTATTATAATAAGGTAGGAAATAAAAACAAGACATTTGAAAAAAAAAGTTTTTATTCGTCTGATCTGAAAAATATTAAAGGAAAACATTTTTTGTTAGGATAATGGGCCATTATAGGCGGATATCGGTGGGGACTTGGGGGGGCTTAAGCCCCCCCCCCCCCAGAATGGAATCAGACCACACCAGACCTCAAAATAAAAAATTGTGTGTTTCAATATTTGATATTTATAATTTTTATTTTATTTTGTTGGGCTACGAGAATTGTCTGGAATGTTCTCGGCTTATCGTTGTTGGGAAAACCATATTTTGTAGGTATATTATATTGATAATCGCGAATATTCTAGAACTTGTTTGTTTGCGTATATAAATACGCAAGCTGCAGACTGCCACCGCATTAGTGACTACTGAGTACCGACAAGTGTTGATTACGTTTTTTTGTATACGACGATCGTCTTTATTTTTGTATTTTGTTTTTAATATTTACGCGTAGTTTTCCGTAAGTGACAAGTGCTAATCCAATAAACAATTTCATTTTACATTATTTATGTGTATTGTGTATTTGTGTGAATTAATCAATTAATTTTAAATTATAAATTGTAATTAATTCAATTATGGCTAAAAGAATGTTTGATGTCTTTAATATCAAAAACCAAAAATTAGTTGTTACTGATTCCTCGTCAACAACTACACTAGAATCTGAAAATGAAGAATTAAATATTGGTTTGGACATTGATAAAACTGCACAAAAAAGTGTTGAAAATATTGTAGATAAAAATGTCATTTCCGACTTGGGAACTTTATTAACAGGCCCTGTGCGACCAATTTTAACAGTAAGTACAAATTCACTAAACATAGTTTAAGAAATTATATTTTATTTATATTAAATATATTTCAGTCATATCCACTTACTAAATTTGGTACACAAAATCGCGCTTTTAATCATAAGCATTACATAACATATGAATGGCTTGAATATAGTACATCAAAAGATTCTATTTTTTGCTTTGCTTGCAGAAATTTTAGTACTGGGAGTAGTGGCAATTTTGAAGATAGCTTTCTAGTTGGTTTTAGAAATTGGAAAAAAGCAAGTGCTTTGTATTTATGCTTAATTTATAATTTTTTAATTGTTATTATTAATATAAGTATATTATAATTTATAGTTGAGTGTTTGTAGTGGAACTAAAGGTGGCAATAAAAGTAAACTCAATAAATTGGATGCACATGCTAAAAGTAATTTACATCTAACATGCATGGTTAAATGGTCAGCATATCAGAAAACAAAAGAAACTGGTAGTGTTTATTCTCAAATATCTTCTCAGCATTCTTTGATGGTTAAAAATAATAGAATGTATATGAAAATGTTAGTTGATATTGTTTTATTTTTAAGTTGTCAAGGAATTGGTTTTAGGGGACACGATGAGACAAAAGATTCTTTAAACCAAGGTATTAAACTAATAACTTAAGCTTGAATTTAAAGAAAATATCTAATTATGATAATTATTTGTAAAAAAATTAATATATATTTTTAGGAAACTTTAAAGAATTATGTAAATTGTTAGAAAAAAGTAATGAGGAATTTGGAAAAAAATTTAATCTTAAAACCAATTACACAAGTCATATAATTCAAGATGAACTTATAAATATATGTGCAGATGTTGTGAAAGAAATAATTGTGAAAGATATTGAAGACGTTGAGGTATTTGGAATTATGTGTGATGAAGCAAGGTAAAATAGAAATTATGTTTTATACATGGACTTCTTGTTTTATTTTTATTAAATTAATTTATAGGTGTTACAAACAAGAACAAATGGCATTATGTGTAAGGTATGTTAAAAATCTAGATGTTGTTGAGAGATTTCTTGGTTTTATAGATTGTTCTAAGAATCAAGATGCTGAAAGTTTATATCAATACATATTATGGTATCTGAAAAAGTGTAAACTTAGTTCTAAACCACAAATAGTTGCTCAGTCATATGACGGTGCAAATGTTATGTCTGGGAAATTTAAAGGACTACAAAATAAAATAAAAAGTCAATATCCTTACGCTATTTATACACACTGTATGGCTCATAAAATGAACCTCATTGTACTTGATATGTGTAAACATGTAAAGGTAATGAATATTTTTATACATCTTAGAACTTCGTGATTTTATTTATTACCTATATTAATATTAGGAAACAAGGCGTGTATTCAACACTTTAGAATCCCTGTACATACATTTTTCTCATCCGTCAAAAAATCAAAAATTAATTGAGATTCAAACTAAACTAGGAATAAAATATACATCAATGATTAGACTCAGTGACACTAGATGGAATTGCCGTTATCGAAATATAGAGTCTGTTAAAGCAAGTTATAAAGCAATTATTCAAGCTTTAGAAGAAGAAATTGAAAATGAAGATGATAGAGGAGTAAATGAAGCAATGGGTATAATATAAAAAGTAATAATTTATGATTCAAAGTATTTTAAATCCAATATTTTTTATTTTTGTTTTAGGTATACTAACAAATTTAAAAAGTGGACGATTTATAGTTTATTTATTTATCTTACATAAAGTATTAATTAATATTAATATTGTTGCTAACAAATTTCAAGAAAAAACTGCAACTTTAGGGGAATCTAAAAATATTATCCAAGGTGTGATGATGACTTTTAAAAATTCTAGAACAACAGAATATTTTTCTAAGCTTTGGTGTGAAATAGAAATCTTTGCTAAAGACAATGAAATATCAATACAAACGCCATCTCAAGGTAAGTCTTAATAAACATAGAATATTTATTTATAATTCTTAATTTTATGTACATATTTACTCAACTAGGATGCAAAAGAAAAAGACAAGAGCCACACAATCTTAAACATTTTGATACTACTGCAACCACAAGTGCTGAACAAAATATTAATGACACCAGTGAAACTATTGAAGATTATTTTAGAAAAAATGCTTTCTTTCCTGTATTTGATACTATTTTGATAAATTTGGAAAAAAGATTTTCTGCTGAAAGCCTCCAAATGGCTACAGCAGTTGATCAATTTATTCAACTGAACTTTGAGGAAAGTCTTTTCTTTGTAGATCATTATAAAGTAAGTATCGTATCGGTTTCTGAAAATTAATTTATAATGAATACTTATGCTCTAGTTTTTTAGTTTTATTAAAAGTAAACCTGTATTTTGTATATTTTTCAGGATTTGATGAATGTATCTAAAGAGGTATTGCAGTCAGAAATAGAAGTGGCAAAGAATTGTATATTGCAGTCTACTGATAAAGAAAATATAACTTTAAATGATGTGAAAAAGGTTTTAACAAAACAGACTTTTCCTAATTTATATAAACTATTTCAAGTTGCTCTAACAATACCTATAAGTTCCTCCACTTGTGAGAGGAGTTTTTCGGCCATGCGTCGAATAAAAACTTGGCTTCGAACTTCTATGCTGCAGGAAAGGTTCAATAACACCTCAATATTATATATTGAAAAAGAAATTTCTAAATCTATTGATTCTGAAACGATTATTAATATTTTTGCACAAAACAATAGATATATACAATTAAATTAATAAAAAATTGGTAGCTATTCAATATTTTATTTTTTTATGTTCTCATTTACCTATATATACTCGGTACCTCAGCTAAAATAAAGTAAAAGTAGCCACTAGAGTTAGTAGGTAAAAGTGACTAAAAATGTTTGTTTCCGCTAATGGCTAATGGATAAGAAAAAAATGTTAAGCCCACCCACGGATGTGACCAAATATCCGCCTATGATAATGGCATTAAAAAAAATTGTCCAATTGACAACTTACGGTGGTGATATTAAGAGAGCCGCCAATTCCCGCAATGCCGAATCGCACGTTACACCAGCCATCGATTCATACAACGTCTACAATTTATATATACAAATTAAACATGACATTAAAAGGTGTTCTCAAATTCACAACTAACTGTGGTCTCTCCAATACCACATGTGTGCATTCATATCCTACAATTTTGTATTTATTTAGCACTATTAGGATTAAAAATATTACTTACGGTTGATGCAATCGGGGTCGATGTTCCAATAGGTTGGGGAGCGGGAGTCTGCGTGCGTGTCCTCGACCTTGCAGACAGACTCCGCGGCGGCCTTATCCTAATGGAACTCGACCCACCCCCACGCTGTATGGCTGGTGTTCTCCTAGGTGTTTGTGGAGCTATAAATATAACAAACATTATTAATTTTATTTTTATTTTATTATTAAACTGCGATATACACTCACCGAGGCATTGCCGGACGGTGTGGCCGACATGGTTGCACCTGTAACATCCTGAAACACGATGTAGGCGTTAGTTAATAGTAAACTTTTAAATGTACCTATCACCTATGTACTTACGGCGTTTGGGTGCCTTTCGGGGCGGCGGATGGCGCGCGGAGATGGCTGTCTCGGCCGGCGGCGGATGGCGCGTACCGATGGCTGTCTCGGCCGGCGGTGCCGCGGCTGCCACAGCCGGAGCGGTGCTGAGGTGCAAGGTCTGCACCACCCCATTGAATGTAACGTTTATGTTTGTAGTGTTCATTCTAAAAAGAAAAAAGACGAAACATTTAGAGTATGTTAGCGCAATATATTTATTTTTTCTCTCCGACCTGTGCAACGTAGACATCGTATAAATATTTAACTACTTTGCCCGAAAGCGTGGTGCTTACAAAAAACTAAGCCCCTTAAGTTTAAACATTAAATATTTTAATCATTTAACGGGAAGCAAGTGTTACATTATATACCTGCGATCTGCGGTGAACGTTTTAAAAACACAAATTAAATTAATAATACAAAATATACTCACGTGTTTTCCGTTGTTGTTCTCTTTTCGTCTGTCACGGACGGCAGTCGATATCGCCGCCGTCAAGTGGGTAATTCTATATACAGGCATGAATACATGTGTCGGAAGGTTCGATTTCTTTCGCAAATCTCGCATATCCGATGCGGTGGGATCGCCCGTTCGAAAGCCCCGAGCGGACGTCGAAATCGCGTTCGGAATTCGCCGAAACGGCGATACGTCTTAAGAGTCATAGATTTGACACCAATCTACAACTCAGTAGGTAGGTAGGTAGGTAAGGCGTCGATGCGGATAACCCGGGGTCGTGGTGTCGATGCCAGCGGCCGGGATTTAAGATAATTTGCGGCGGACATGATGATTTGGAATGAATTTTTTCGCGTTTTTTTTTTCGGTCATTTTACGATTTTTTTACAAAATTCGAGTTTTACCCCTTTTGAAGACGTCGGACCTCCCCGTTTAAGACATATTTATGAGCTAAATATATTGACCGCCTGCGGCCGTACTTCATTCACGTCGAGTGCCGCGGCGGACATTGGAGAGCGGACAGCGTCGTTATTACTATATACGGGCATATATTTATGCGTCGAAGAGTTTGAACTTATATTTTACAAACTTTTGCCTGCTCGGCCTCGGTATTTATATATTTGATGATAAACGATATAGCCACAGAATGTAGGTACTGTAGGTACATGCATATTATAATAAATAAATGTCTATATATTAAGAGTTAATACGGTGGTCAGGTGGTTGGGTTAGTTATTAATTAAATTATATAAACTAATATCCCAGCTCGACGATGGATGTGACTTCAACGCAGAGTGTAATACGATATATTATTATTATAGATTGGTCGATATGACTATAGTATAGGTATATTTTGTATGCTACACTAAATTTATGTTTACCAAATTTGACTCACCTAAAAACTGTAATATATTAAGTAACTACTACATAGTATAGGTATCATGTATTTAATATCTAAACTAATAAATGTTGACTGTAAAATCAATAGCTGTGTATACAAATAGTTGATTAGTTATATAACAATTTATTAATTTGATTTTATGCTCATGAATAAATATAAATATATACATAATATATTACAGTTTTTAGGTGAGTCAAATTTAGTGTAGCATACAAAATATACTGTAACAGATTCTAAATAATTAAATTGTATTATGATAAGTCTATATACTATTTGAAATAACTTATGAGTATTTTATGAAATAAACTTTTTTATAAATAATACTTATTAACGCACCCTTATTATTTAACATGGGATGGTTCTTTTGTACTTGAATTAGACAGTAGTTAACCTACATGCATACTATGTAGGTAGTATTAGATATATTACAATTTTTAGGGGAGTTGATTGTTTGAGGTAATGCAATTTGGTAATCATAAATTTTATATATGATACAAAACTGCTGCAGATACTATATAATAATTAAATTCTGCCAGTTAAATTGTATAATGATATGGCTATACTGTTTGATATTGCTTATGTAGGTACGTGTAGTTATAAGTATTAAGTGATCAATTAAACTGTTTGATAAACAATTAGCTACATTTATTCAGCATTGTTTGATATGTTCTAACATAAGCATAAAATCAAATTAAACAATAACAATATACACAGCTTTATGGCTTTTATTATGTGGTAAAATATTAAATATATGGTATACTAAGTAGTGGGTACTACAGTTTTCAGGTGAGTCAAATTTGGTTTAGCATACAAATGATGCTACAGATTTTAAATATTAAATATTAAAAAACAAAATAAAAATGTATGTATAAAATTAGAGTCTGGCAATTACATTGTATGATTATACGACTATATACCATTTGCAACAACTTATATATGTAAGTTTAGTTGAGAGTAATATATGAAATAAACTATTTATAACATAATAAATTAATACTGGATTTTATTATCTACAATTTATATTATTTACAGTGAATGTGCAACGCAACTATCTCATTTAACATGGGCTGGATTGTATGGGATGGGTCTTTTATAATTGAATAGATAGACAATAGTAATATAACTAACATGCATGTATACTATGTAGTGCTTATCATACTAAAGTTTAGGTGAATTAATTGGTCGAGGTAATGTATATGACTATACTACTTGATATTACTTATATAGGTAGGTTTGATCGTTTGACATGGGCTCGATTATGTGGTTAAATATTAAATATATAATATACTATATAGTAGGTACTTAAAATATTACAGTGTTTAGGTGAGTCAAATTATGCACCCATATTCATAGACAAATTATAACTTTTTATGTATTTAATTCTGGCAGTTTAATTGTATAATGGTATGACTATCCTATTAAACTATTTAATGAATACTATTTTATTATCTACACATTTTTTAAGCAACCCACCTATATTATTAAACAAAGGCTGAATTATAAGGTTACTTTATACTTGAATCGACAATAGTACAATAAAACTAACCTACTTGAATAATATTTAGTACCCTCTTAATTCATTACAGTTTTTAAGTGACTTGATTGATCGAGGAAATTATACGTTTTAATGCTGTAGATACCAATATTTTTAATAACTAATAGATCTTCATGTATATCAATATAGTCTGGTAGTTAAATTGTATAATGATATGCCTATACTGTTTGATATTGCTTATGTAGGTACGTGTAGTTATGAGTATTTAATAAATATCGTTTTTAAGTAAGTAATTTATGAACAACTATATTATTAGTTTAGCGGCGTCGCGTCGTTATTACTATATACAGGCTTGAATATATGCGTCGGAGTGTTAGATTTTTTTCGCGTATCACGGTTTAAAAGTCATAGATTTGACTGCTGTTTTCAACTCGATAGGTAGGTATGTAAGTTTAAGCGTACGTGCGGATGACTTACGGGTCGTGGTTTCGAGACCGGCTGCCGAGATTGTCGTTAATCTGCGGCGGCCGTGATATATCAGTTTTTTTTTTTTGTTATTCACCTTTCGCTATCACGTCCACTTTATCATATTATTCGTATTTAGAGTAAATTTTACGATTTTTTTCAAAATTCGAGTATTACTGTCTTTACGGACTCCGTACGGTACTGTTGAAACCCGATTCGCCTTCCCTGCTTAATGTATAGGTCGCGTGCAGCCCGGGGACCGATTGACATCGCGGAGAGCGCCGCTGTCGTGTTGCTAATACCATATACAGGCTTGAATATATGCGCCCGAAACGTTTTGAATTTATAACTTAATTTTGTGTTTTCGGTGACAGTAATGAACGCTGTCCGCGATTCGACGTAGTCGGATTGCATACTTGACTAGCTACTTGCATACGAGCCAATTATACTACCACTGCATCCGATCCGCCACAAGCGGATTGTCCGTTCGGGAATCGACCTTCACCCCAGATGACTGATTGCTAGACACTCAAACTCAGAATCCTAATTTCCGATTTACGACACACACACTTGAGAACCGGACATACACGCCCGGGGCGTCGTCGCCTACCTGGCTGGCTTTGTCGTACGATCGACTTGAATCGCCGGCCGTGACTTACGACTAGACACTCTCGCAGGTTCAAAAATTACCGCCAAACCATTGCTGCCAACACTAAAAAACAAAATACCGACGACCCCACGTTCCGGATCAAAAAACCCAGCACCGCCGACACAGTCTTTCCGCCGCAGGCGGGATGACAAACACCCGCATCTATCTAATACTATAAAATCGTAAGAAAAACAGCTGATCTATAAGGATATCATGGAAGATCTCATGGTGGAAAAATATTAAATTAAATTAAACACCGCTCCGTTTCCCCAGTCCGCCGGACAGTTCCCGTCGATTCCCTATAGCGCGACCAACCGCGTACCTTCGCCGCGGCGGCGGCGGCGGTCGGTTTTAAAACGTTTTCGAAAAATGTTACGCTTTTTACACTGTTTTTCGCCTTTTCGACTTTTTCTCATTTCACCTATAGTTCGTTTGTTTTAAAAGCCGCGTGGTTTGTACGCGATATCGGTCCATAGCCATCGCAATCGACGCCAACGTAGTTCGTTATTATTGATTTTTTGGTGTTTACCGATTCGTTTCGTCTTTTCAAATGCCGTTTGTGCTCTATTTGTTATGTTCATTTCTTTTGAAAACCGTGGAAATGCGGTTTGTACGCTTAAAAATTCGCGTTCACGAAATGTCAGTCGGTCTTCGTTCCAACGCACAAGTGCACAGTTGATATATATTGTTTTTGATCCAATAATTATTGCATTATGCGATTGTAGACATATTGTTTGGTCCTTAATAACGTAGCTGGTATATTGCTTAACGTAAATGTATTATTCAAGCATACATAATAATGTAATAATAATAATAACGGTCAGATAAGTGAATAGAAGACAATTAAAGTTTAAACAGTATGTAGATACATAGAATTACATCGATGTATAATATCGAATATATTGGTTTACGTCGCTCCGTAGACACATAGCTTAATTGTTGAAGTTTTATACACGATTGGCATCACAAACTTTGGCTCGATAGGTTAGGCGTAGGTTCTCCAAACGTAGGATGTTAGGTAGGTCTGAGTTCGAATCCGTCGTAGCGCTTTTCGGGCGGCTACCGGCTGTGCCGCATTCTACAACACGGCCGTCCCCAATCGTGACATTTTTTGCATTTTTTTTCACGTTAATATTACAATATATGACTATATTATATTATGTACCTTATGTTATTTAAATTGTCATTGTTATTATATCATACAATAAATACATATTTGTTTTATTTTTCTTAAATTATTTCGAATGTTGTGTGATTGGGTTTTTGGAAAAAAACTTTTCTCTTCACTTATAGTAGCTAGACATACTAGACTGATTACTGCAGTACATTGTTCGCTATCCGACGAAGTCCTAACCTAACGAAGTCGGATAGCCTACCTAGGTGGCTAACTTGAAAGTTAATAGATTTTGACTTGAGATGACTGACTTTCTAGACACTCCAACACTTTTTCATAAAAAAAGGCACTGGACATGCGACGGCACATACCTATCATTTTATCCGCCGTAGACGGATTGCTCATTTTGGTTTCGTCTTAGACGGTGATGACCGACTTGCTTAACACTTAAAAATGGAGGTTTTTACATTTTTTTTTGTATATAAATATATATATATATACACTTCAGGTACATGTTTATATGTTTTTTACTGGTGAATATAATATTATGTATCTATATTTTATTTTTTTTAGGAATTATAATTGCACATTTCTCAAAATGTTCATTGTTATATATCATACAATAAATACATATTATAATTGTTTGTATATTGTATATAGTTTGTATTTTTCCTAAATTATTTCGTAAGTTGTGTGATAGGGTTTTCACTTATAGCCGCTTGAAGTCGGGTCTGCAATCCACTGCAGGTGGATTGCCTACCTGATAAGCTGTAGCACATTTTCCGCGGTCCGACGAAGTCGGATTGCCTAACTAGGTGGCTAATTGGAAGCTAATCGATTTTGACTTGAGATGACTGACTTGCTAGACACTCCAACACGGTTTTTGACTTTGCAGTTTTTACATAAGAAATAGCACCGGACATGCGACGGCACATACCACTCTATCCGCCGCAATTGGATTGCTTATTTTTGTTTTGTGTTCGACAGATAATGACTGACTTGCTGGACACTCTAATTTGCAGGTTGTCGAATTAATATTTTCTTACACATACAAAAAAGCACCGGACATGGAGGCTAGTATCATTATTGAATTGCCGGTTTTTATGGGCCATGGGAGATTTCTAGACACTGAAACTTTCCCGCCTTCGAAACGACACCGCCAAAGAGCCAGGCCATATCAGAAATTCTTATCACAAAATTACCTTCTATATAAGTGCGACATTTAGATTTCGAATGTTTCTCCAAAATCGGTACTCACTTACAACTAACAAGAGGGTCCAACAATTTTTTCGATTATTCACCTATCTACGCAACTAACGGGGTCCGCAATCCACCGCAGGTGGATTGCATACCTGGTGATTACGTTTCGCATGTAGTCGGATCGCCTACCTATTTGATTATATGACTGATAGCTACAAAATCAAATAAACCTATCGACTCTACACTTTTTAACAACCAAAAGCAGCGAACAAACGGGAGGTGATCCTGGAGATCGTATCCAGCCTATCAATTTACAACGTTCGTGACCGATCGCTGGACGCTCAAACTTTTAAACATTCCCGCAAAAGTCCCAAGCCTTATCTCTAATCCATATCACTAATCTTTATCACAAGTCCTAAACTTTCGTCTTACAGCATTTGCGACTTTTATAATTCCAATGACATTGTCTCTAAAATCGGTACCCACTCTCAGCGAGTCCAACCCTTTCCGAGTTTCACTTAGAGCTAGTCTAATACTATAAAATCATAAGAAAAACAGCTGATCTATAAGGATATCATAGAGGATATCATTGTGGAAAAAAATTAAACATCGCTCCGTTTCCCCATTGTTATTATATCACACAATAAATATATATTTGTTTTATTTTTCGGAAATTATTTCGAATGTTGTGAAAAAAGAAAATTGTTGCTTTTCGTACGGCCGCCCGTTCGCTTTTTTTGAAGTTATTTGTATTTGTATTTGTATTTAAACGCCATACAGCTTTTTCAAATATTACATATTAATGAATATACAATATAATATATTTGACACATATATATATATATCTAAACATAACACATTGAGTATCAATAAATTAGAATTATATAGTAGTACATAGTAGGCTCCTGAAAATTAAATATAACTGAACAAACCTAAAATAGAAATATTTTTAACTAGTATGATTATTAACTAGAGACATAGCTCTCCTTAGAGGATCATCATCCAAATAATTTTTGGATACTGCAGCAAGGTAGTAGGGGTCACGAGAACGGGTTGTACCTGGAATGCGAAAACCTATTCTAGATAACAAGTCTGGGGAATCAATTACACCAGAGACTAAGCCATTCAAAAGTTTAATGTCACTCATATTTCTTCTTTCGCTTAGGGTGGATAAATTGAGTGCTATTAAGACGTGGTTATAGTCATGGGGTTCATGATTAATGCCCATAGATCGAGAAATCATATTCAAGAAACGATGCTGAACACGTTCAATTCGAACAATGTCACATTTGGTCCTTGGAGACCATACTACAGATCCATACTCTACAATCGATCTAACAAGAGAAGTATATAATATTAACAAACATCTTACAGACATGACCGACCCTGCATGTCGCCTTATAAACCCTAATGTTCTCAATGCTTTGCCTACTATCCAGTCAATATGAGGTGCAAACGATAACGTTGGAGTAAAAATAAAACCTAAATCTTCAACGTGGTTTATTCGCTGTAATATCACGTTATCAATAGAGTAATCATAATGAATAATTGAGTGACGTCTCGAAAAAGACATAACTTTACATTTGTGGATTGCCAGCTCTAACCCAACTGTATTACACCAATTGACTAACTTATTCAACGATTCTTGTAACGAAATAGCATCACTCTCAGATTGAACGCAATTAAATAATTTAACATCATCCGCAAATAATAGCATTTTGATGTCAACAGATTCGCATAAAGTATTTATTAGAATATTAAATAGAAGTGGAGACAAGTGCCCACCTTGTGGGACTCCGGGAGTGACTAAATATTCCGCGGATTTTTGATTAAATAAGGATACAAACTGTCGTCGACCGGTTATATAGGATTTGAACCAGGAGAGCAGAGGTTCACCTACACCCAATTTATCTAGAATATCAATTAACACTATATGGTTTATGGAGTCGAAAGCTTTAGAAATATCAGTAAATATCACATCAACTTGACTCATGTTTTTGAAGCTATCCCTGATAAAGGCCGAGAATTCTAAGGCACTAGTTGTTGTGGAACGACCGCCATAAAACCCATGTTGATTTGTTGATAAGACTAGTTTAAATTTACGTTCAATACATTTATGGAAATAATGAATAAACATTCAGTAAAAGGTTCATGTATACAATTTAACTGCCATACATGAAGATCTATTAGTTTGTAATGAATTATTGTATTACATAGTATCTGCAGCAGTTTTGTATCATACATAACATTGGTAATGTAATTACCAAATTACATTACCTCAAACAATGAACTCCCCTAAAAATTGTAATATATTTGGTACTACCTATATAATATACATGTAGGTTAACTACTGTTGTAACGAGCTGTGACTATTTACCTAATTACCTATTTAATTGATATCATAGTGTGTACGTAATCATAATATAGTACGCGTCGTATAAATATAAATATGGATGTAATACGCGAGCAAGCGCCGCGTCACATTAATAGTAATAGTAATAACAGGGGTATGACACTCTCACAATTCCTAATGTTATTTGAAAAAAGTGGGGACATGGCCTTGAACTCATGGGCACTGCCATTTTGTTAAATATGAAAATCAGCTAACTGCTCATATCATATATTTCAATAGTTGATAGTGTTGATACTTGATACCATTATGATAATAAATAGTCCAATAATATAAAATTATGTCTTAAACCCATTAACTATTTTGTATTATAATTATAATAACTAATAATAATTAAAATAAAAATAATTTTTGAACGCGTAATGCGAAAAATTGTAAGTTAATAGACACTTGTAGTATTATATTTGTAGGTTATAAGATCAAAACGTAAACAAACAACAAACCGTTTATTGTAAAAAAAAATCGTTCACAACAACACTTCTAAACCATCAGGTAATCATTTACAACATCAACACTAAACCACCAGAGATCGGCCACCAAACTGAGTGTCGCTTTTGTATTGTTCTGTGGTAATAACGCTGCGCGTGTAGTAGTACATCAAACATCGAGCGCGTGACCATGAACGGCGTGCGTCAATATATATATGACTACGTATATAAATAATTAAAAAGTCCGTATAGATCCTGTTAGATCTTGTTATATGGAATAACACCACAAATTTACAATAACAACACATATATGTTGGACATCCAGCGCGTGTGCAAAAGCGTGTGACAATTCCACGATAGGCCTAACCGCAGGACGACCATGTACGGTTGTACAGAGTAAATTAGGGACAGGGACTGACCCAACGAGGAGAGTTGATGGACAAGTGTTCATCAGACGAACAACTGACCAACTCACGAACAGTCACTAGTTTTAATATTGTCACAACTCGTTAGCTACAAATTAATTATCTTAGACTTAGAATATTTTTACAAATATTATAATAGAATAAATAATAAGACACTTAAAATATTACAATCGTATCAAGTTATTTAAATATCACCATCATCCTATTCAACTATTGGCTGTGGCACTTTACACTGTCTAATTCAAGTATAAAAGAACCATCCCATATAGTCCAGCCCATGTTAAAAAATATAGGTGCGTTAATAAGTATAATTTATTAAAAAGTTTATTTCATATAACACTCGTAATTAAACATACCTATATAAGTTATTTCAAGTAGTATATAGACTTATCATAATTCAATTTAATTGATAGATTTTAATTAAATACATAAAGTTCTATTTTGTTATTGTATTAATATTTTATTATTTAGAATCTGTTGTAGTATATTTTGTATGCTACACTAAATTTATGATTACTTAATTTGACTCACCTAAAAACTGTAATATATTATGTATATATATATATATTTAATCATGTGCATAAAATCAAATTAATATAAATAGATAATTAAAGGGTATATAACAAATAATTGATATACATCATGTCAACATTTATTGGGTTAGATATTAAATGCATAATACCTATACTATGTAGTAGGTACTTAATATATTACAGTTTTTAGGTGAGTCAAATTTGGTAAACATAAATTTAGTATAGTATACCACCGTTTCAACTCATTAAACAGACGTGCCACCGTACGTACGCACTCCTGTACCTCACCGCTTCTGGTAAATCACCATTTTACTTTTTCGGACCTAGTTTATTTTCATTAACGGCCTATTTCGGACTTAGAGAATATTCGAGCAATTGCTTATTTTCTGAGACACCCGTGATTGTCGTTAATTCGCATAGCTAGTCAGTATAACTTCTTTGTCTTTAACAATTTTGAAATAAATATACATAGAACCAAAATTTGTTGCTCTTTGTCGTCTCTACCATCTACCTATCCTGTCACCTTCTCCTGTAAGTCGAGTGCACGCAACAAGACATTTATTTATAATAATATTCATGTACCTACAGTACCTTCTGTGGCTATATTGTGTATAAATTATATAAAAACCGATATGAGTAGCTCAAGTCTGTAAAATATAAAATCAAACTCTTCGAAGCATATTTTATATATGCCTGTACATAGTAATAACGACGCTGTCCGCTCTCCAATTTCCGCCGAGGCACGGAGTACGGTAGCAGGCGGTTAATAAATAAGTCTTTAACGGGGAGGTCTGACGACTTCAAAAAAGGTAAAACTTGAATAATGAAAAAAAAATCGTAAAATGTTAATTAAATACGTATAATGTGTTAAGGCGGAAGTGATAGCAAAAGGTAAATTACGAAAAAAAATGCGAAAAAAAAAAATTCAATTTATCATGGCCGTCGCAAATAGATTTCAATCCGGCCGCCGGCATCAAAGCTACGACCCCGGGTCATTCGAACCAACGCCTTACCTACCTACCTACCTACTGAGTTGTATATTGGTGTCAAATCTATGACTCTTAAGCCGTCCTGGAGGAAGTACAGAGTCGCGCGGCCTATAAATTTAGCTGAGAACGGGAATACGTCTTCGTTCCGGAGGTGGGGAGTATCAAGCGACCCGCGGCGAAAATTTTCGAAATATCGTCAAAAACGTGACGACGACGCGCTCGCGGCTATCGATTTCTCCGCGAACTACGAATTTAGCGGGAAGCGCGAACGGGGCCGCGAGACTCGTCGAAAAGGGCTAAAACTCGAATTTTCGAAAAAAATCGGCGAAAACGCGCGCGACGGCGACGCTCGGCATGCACGTCTTCTCAGCCGCGGAGGGTCTGCCGGGAAAAAAGTACGACCACACTAATTTTGACAGGGAACGCTATTAAGGTTTGAACTTGGCCGCCCGGAGCCCCCCAGGGGGGTAAAACTTGAAAAATTTGAAAAAAATCGCGTGAAGTGATAAGAAGCGGTGATAACGCAGTGACAGCTACGCCGCCTCCAGGAGAACGCCATTCGAATTTTTTCATTAGCCGGTTTTCTAAGTCAGTACGAAAAGTCGACATAGGGGGCGCCCTCGGTTTCATGCTTTATATAGTAGGACTAGATGCGGGTGTTTTGTCATCCCGCCTGCGGCGGAAAGACTGTGTCGGCGATCCGAGTGTTTGTCACTGTGTGCTGGGTTTTTTGATCCGGAACGTGGGGTCGTCGGTATTTTGTTTTGTAGTGTTGGCAGCAATGGTTTGGCGGTAATTTTTGAACCTGCGAGAGTGTCTAGTCGTAAGTCACGGCCGGCGATTCAAGTCGATCGTACGACAAAGCCAGCCAGGTAGGCGACGACGCCCCGGGCGTGTACAATGGTTTGGCGGTAATTTTTGAACCTGCGAGAGTGTCTAGTCGTAAGTAACGGCCGGCGATTCAAGTCGATCGTACGACAAAGCCAGCCAGGTAGGCGACGTGTATGTCCGGTTCTCGAGTGTGTGTGTCGTAAATCAGAAATTCAGATTCTAAGTTTGAGTGTCTAGCTATCAGTCATCTGGGGTGAAAGTCGATTCTCGAGCGGACAATCCGCTCGCGGCTGATCGGATGTAGTGGGAGTTTAATTCGCTCGTATGCAAGTAGCTAGTCAAGTAGGCAATCCGACTACGTCGAATCGCAGACGACGCACCGGGCGTGTATGTCCGGATGTCAAGTGTGTGTTGAAATCGGAAATTCGGATTCTGAGTTTGAGTGTCTAGCTATCAGTCATCAGGGGTGAAAGTCGTTTCCCGAACGGACAAACCGCTTGTGGCGGATCGGATGCAGTGGGAGTGTTATTCGCTCGTATGCAAGTAGCTAGTCATGTAGGCAATCCGACTACGTCGAATAGCAGACGACGCCCCTGGCGTGTATGTCTGGATCTCGAGTGTGTGTTGAAATCGGAAATTCAGATTCTGAGGTTGAGTGTCTAGCTATCAGTCATCTGGGGTGAAAGTCGATTCTCGAGCGGACAATCCGCTCGCGGCTGATCGGATGTAGTGGGAGTTTAATTCGCTCGTATGCAAGTAGCTAGTCAAGTAGGCAATCCGACTACGTCGAATCGCAGACGACGCACCGGGCGTGTATGTCCGGATGTCAAGTGTGTGTTGAAATCGGAAATTCGGATTCTGAGTTTGAGTGTCTAGCTATCAGTCATCAGGGGTGAAAGTCGTTTCCCGAACGGACAAACCGCTTGTGGCGGATCGGATGCAGTGGGAGTGTTATTCGCTCGTATGCAAGTAGCTAGTCATGTAGGCAATCCGACTACGTCGAATAGCAGACGACGCCCCTGGCGTGTATGTCTGGATCTCGAGTGTGTGTTGAAATCGGAAATTCAGATTCTGAGGTTGAGTGTCTAGCTATCAGTCATCTGGGGTGAAAGTCGATTCTCGAGCGGACAATCCGCTCGCGGCTGATCGGATGCAGTGGGAGTTAATTCGCTCGTATGCAAGTAGCTAGTCAAGTAGGCAATCCGACTACGTCGAATCGCAGACCACGCCCCGGGCGTGTATGTCCGGATGTCAAGTGTGTGTTGAAATCGGAAATTCGGATTCTGAGTTTGAGTGTCTAGCTATCAGTCATCTGAGGTGAAAATCGTTTCCCGAACGGACAAACCGCTTGTGGCGGATCGGATGCAGTGGGAGTGTAATTCGCTCGTATGCAAGTAGCTAGTCATGTAGGCAATCTGACTACGTCGAATCGCGAACAGCGTTCATTACTGTCACCGAAAACACAAAATTAAGTTATAAATTCAAAACGTTTCGGGCGCATATATTCAAGCCTGTGTATATGGTATTAGCAACACGACAGCGGCGCTCTCCGCGATGTCAATCAGTCCCCGGGCTGCACGCGACCTATACATTAAGCAGGGAAGGCGAATCAGGTTTCAACAGTACCGTACGGAGTCCGTAAAGACAGTAATACTCGAATTTTGAAAAAAAATCGTAAAATTTACTCTAAATACGAATAATATGATAAATTGGACGTGATAGCGAAAGGTGAATAACAAAAAAAAAAAACACAAAAAAGAAAAAGGATTTATCACGGCCGCCGCAAATTTACGACAATCCGGCTGCCGGAATCGAAACCACGATCTGCAAGTCATCCGCACGGACGCCTAAACTTACATACCTACCTATCGAGTTGAAAACAGCAGTCAAATCTATGACTTTTAAACCGTGATACGCGAAAAAAATCTAACACTCCGACGCATATATTCAAGCCTGTATATAGTAATAACGACGCGACGCCGCTAAACTAATAATATAGTTGTTCATAAATTACTTACTTAAAAACGATATTTATTAAATACTCATAACTACACGTACCTACATAAGCAATATCAAACAGTATAGGCATATCATTATACAATTTAACTACCAGACTATATTGATATACATGAAGATCTATTAGTTATTAAAAATATTGGTATCTACAGCATTAAAACGTATAATTTCCTCGATCAATCAAGTCACTTAAAAACTGTAATGAATTAAGAGGGTACTAAATATTATTCAAGTAGGTTAGTTTTATTGTACTATTGTCGATTCAAGTATAAAGTAACCTTATAATTCAGCCTTTGTTTAATAATATAGGTGGGTTGCTTAAAAAATGTGTAGATAATAAAATAGTATTCATTAAATAGTTTAATAGGATAGTCATACCATTATACAATTAAACTGCCAGAATTAAATACATAAAAAGTTATAATTTGTCTATGAATATGGGTACATAATTTGACTCACCTAAAAACTGTAATATTTTAAGTACCTACTACATAGTATATTATATATTTAATATTTAACCACATAATCGAGCCCATGTCAAACGATCAAACCTACCTATATAAGTAATATCAAGTAGTATAGTCATATACATTACCTCGACCAATTAATTCACCTAAACTTTAGTATGATAAGCACTACATAGTATACATACATGTTAGTTATATTACTTTTGTCTATTCAATTAAAAAGACCCATCCCATACAATCCAGCCCGTGTTAAATGAGATAGTTGCGTTGCACATACACTGTAAATAATATAAATTGTAGCTAATAAAATCCAGTATTAATTTATTATGTTATAAATAGTTTATTTCATATATTACTCTCAATTAAACTTACATATATAAGTTGTTGCAAATGGTATATAGTCGTATAATCATACAATGTAATTGCCAGACTTTAATTTTATACATACATTTTATTTTGTTTTTTAATATTTATTATTTAAAATATGTAGCATCATTTGTATGCTATACCAAATTTAACTCACCTAAAAACTGTAGTACCCACTACATAGTATATTATATATTTGATATTTAACAACATAATAAAAGCCATATAGCTGTGTATATAATTATTGTTTAATTTTATTTTATGCTTATGTTAGAACATATCAAACAATGCTTAATAAATGTAGCTAATTGTTTATCAAACAGTTTAATTGATCACTTAATACTTATAACTACACGTACCTACATAAGCAATATCAAACAGTATAGCCATATCATTATACAATTTAACTGCCAGAATTTAATTAAATACATAAAGATCTATAAATTTATAATAAATTATTGTATTATATAGTATCTGCAGCAGTTTTGTATCATATATAAAATTTATAATTACCAAATTGTATTACCTCAAACAATCAACTCCCCTAAAAATTGTAATATATCTAATACTATGTAGGTAAACTACTGTCTAATTCAAGTACAAAAGAACTATCCCATGTTAAATAATATGGGTGCGTTAATAAGTATTATTTATTAAAAATTTAATTTCATATAATACTCATAAGTTATTTCAAATAGTATATAAACTTATCGTAATACAATTTAACTGATAGATTTTAATTAAATACATAAAGTTCTATTTTGTTATTGTATTAATATTTTATTATTTAGAATCTGTTACAGTATATTTTGTATGCTACACTAAATTTGACTCACCTAAAAACTGTAATATATTATGTATATATTTATATTTATTCATGACCATAAAATCAAATTAATAAATTGTTATATAACTAATCAACTATTTGTATACACAGCTATTGATTTTACAGTCAACATTTATTAGTTTAGATATTAAATACATGATACCTATACTATGTAGTAGTTACTTAATATATTACAGTTTTTAGGTGAGTCAAATTTGGTAAACATAAATTTAGTGTAGCATACAAAATATACCTATACTATAGTCATATCGACCAATCTATAATAATAATAATAATATATGTTAGTTATATTACTTTTGTCTAATTTAGTATAAATGACCCATCCCATATAATCCAGCCCGTGTTAAATGAGATAGTTGCGTTGCACATACACTGTAAATAATAAAAATTGTAGATAATAAAATCAAGTATTAATTTAACACTAAAACTCGAATTTTCGAAAAAACGGCAAAAAGCGCGTGCGTTGATAATGTAAATGACGAAAAAAAAAATGCGAAAAAAAAAATCTGATTTATCACGGCCGCTGCAAATTATCATCGATGTCGGCCGCCGGCATCGAACCCACGACCCCGAGTCAACCGCACCTACGCCTAAACCTACCCACCTACCTTCCGAGTCGAATTCCGTCGGCAAATCAACGACTCTTAAGGCGTTTCGCCGTCCCGGCGAATTCCGAACGCGATTTCGACGTCCGCTCGGGGCTTTAGAGATGGCGATCCCACCGCATCGGATATGCGAGATTTGCGAAAGAAATCGAACCTTCCGACACATGTATTCATGCCTGTACATAGAATTAGCCACTCGACGGCGGCGATATCGTCACTCGACTCTCGTCGTCGTCCCGCGGCCCCAAGGATCGTCCCGTAGGAAGTGTGGTCACCGGCTGCCTATAAATTTAGTGGGGAAGCGAATACGTCTTCGAAGGGGAGGTCCGAATTCTAAAAATGTGTTTAACGCGACCCGCGACGAAAATATTCCAAAATCGTGACGACGCCGCGCTCGCGGCTATAGAATACCCCTCCGCGAATGGTGTGGGGAGCACGTGAACTACGAATTTAGCGGGGACCGCGAATAACGGAAGAACGGGGCCCCGAGACGCGTCGAAGAGGGCTAAAACTCGAATTTTCGAAAAAAAACGGCAAAAAGCGCGCGCGTTGATAATGTAAATGACGAAAAAAAAGAACGCGAAAAAAAAATCTGATTTATCATCACGGCCGCCGCAAATTATCACAGATCCCGGCGCCGGCATCGAACCCACGACCCCGAGTCAACCGCACCGACGCCTAAACCTACCCACCTACCTTCCGAGTCGAATTCCGTCGGCAAATCAACGACTCTTAAGGCGTTTCGCCGTCCCGGCGAATTCCGAACGCGATTTCGACGTCCGCTCGGGGCTTTAGAGCGGGCGATCCGACCGCGTCGGCGAGCGGACGACCTGCTCCGCCGCCCTCGGACGTGTAAACCGCGAAATCCGCGTAAAAAAATAGAACCTCCCGACGCACGTATTTATGCACGTATATAGTAATACCCGCTCGACGGCGGCGATATCGTCACTCGACTCTTTTCGTCGTCCCGCGGCCCCAAGGCTCGTCCCGTAGGAAGTGCGGTCACCGGCTGCCTATAAATTTAGCGGGGAACGCGAATACGACTTCGTCCCGGAGGTCGGGCGTCTCGAAGGGGGGTTTTAGGCGACCCGCGGCGAAGATTTTCGAAAAACGTTACGACGCCGCGCTCGCGGCGATCGATTTCTCCGCGGAGGCCCCGTCCGCGAACGAAGCGGGGCCGCGCGCAAACCACAAATCTACCGGGGAACGCGAATAACGGGAGAACGGGGCCCGGAGACGCGTCGAAGACGGCTAAAACTCGAATTTTCGAAAAAAAACGGCGAAAAACGCGCGCGACGGCGGCGGTCGGTGTGCACGTCTTTTCCGCTCCAGCGGGCTCGCCGGGAAAAAAGTAACGCCGCGCGCGACTCGTAAGAGTAGCGGGGAAGGCGAATAAGGTCCGAACGGGGCCCCCCGGAGCTCCACGGCGGGGTAAAACTCGAAAAGGTTTGAAAAATTTGAAAAATTTGAAAAATCTGAAAAAAATAGCGAAGAGTGATAAGGAGCGTTGATAACGCGGCGACGGGCCGGAAAAAAAATCTAATTTTTTCATTGGTCGGGTTAGTTCAGAAATTATACCTATAGTACGGCCAGCGAAAAATGAGCCGCGAGCGTTACAATCCTAGTGGTCAATTTTAGCGTAACCAGGGGTTCTCCGTTTGAAACTATTGGCGCGCTATTGAAAAAGTCAGCCGACATTTTTCACGCGTGTCCCTACATTATATTTTACGATTTTACGAGTCCCTTAAATAAAGCCCAGACTCTATGATAAGGACCCACGACCAAATCAGTATGACCACTATTTGGCCATACGATTTCATCACCCGTAATACGAATAAAGTCACACTGATTATCGACTGCGCGCCAACAATATGATCCTTCCTTTTGAATTATATAATACATAATATATCCAGCTGCATTCCTAAATACAAAAAATAGGTTACCCTGCCGGGTGTTTCAGGACAATAGGAGTAGGGAAAAAATACGCTAGCGGCTAGTACGTCCACAACCGTTTACCCGTGAGTTTGTGTGTACGTTCTATCGATTTGCCTGTGTTATAAGTATTTTACGAGTTTTTGTTCGCCTTTTTTTTAAAAAGTGTTACTTGTATATCAATATTTTTATAATGGAATCTCGACAGGATATTCATTCCCAGACGAAAAAAGTAATTTTTAGTGTTTACAATTACTTAAAAGAATTGGCTACTGACAAAAATCATCCTGAATTAGCTATTTTTTTCCTTAAAACTCGTGAAGTAACTGCCGAAGCATGTGGTGTTAGCGTAGCTAGTGTCAAGCGAATTTGTTCAGAGGGAAAGAAATTAGCAGAAGATGACGGACCCTCTACTTCATTCAAGTCGCCTAGAAAAACGTATAAACGATTAAGGTATGCTACTAATTTAGATGATTTTGACAACGAAGTTGTGAGGAGAACCGTTCATAGTTTTTACGACAATCATGAATTTCCTACTAGTGCAAAAATATTGGCAGCAATGCGTGAAAAAAACAACTATCCTGGTTCAAAATCGTCCATGAAAGTTCTTTTAAAAAATTTAGATTTTAAATACAAAAAGTGTAATGATGGGCGTAAATTTTTAATGGAGCGAAATGGTATTGTTGCTTCTCGAGTAAAATTTTTAAGAAAAATGAATGAGTTTCGACGTATTAACGATTCAAGACCAGTTGTTTACCTGGATGAGACGTGGGTAAACCAAAACCATACCCGTGGGTACATTTGGCAAAATTCAGATAATACTGAAGGACTCAAGGTGCCCATAGGGAAAGGTGGTAGACTCATTGTGTGCCATGCCGGGTCACCATCATTTGGTTTTGTTCAAAATTCCAAACTGGTATTTCGGTGCAAGTCGGGTAGTTCATTAGACTATCATTCACAGATGAACGCCACAGTATTCGAAAAATGGTTCATTGATATGTTGGGTAATTTGGAAGAGCCGTGTATTATAGTCATGGACAATGCCTCGTATCATTCAATGTTAGCTGAAGACTACCCTAAGTCTAATACTAGAAAGGCAGAAGTTCAAAAATGGCTACAAGAAAAATCAATACCATTTTCTCCCGAAGAAACATTGAGCGAACTACGAGAAAAAGTAAAACTGTCGATGCCAAAAGAAAAAAAATATAAATTAGACGAGATAGCTTTACAAATGGGTCATGAAGTAGTGAGACTGCCACCATATCACTGCCAGTATAACCCTATTGAAATGATTTGGGCACAAGTGAAGGGAGAAGTCGCTGAAAAAAATCATTCCTTCAAAATTGCGGACGTAGAAGTGTTGGTCAATAATGCCTTAGATGCGGTGACAAAAGAAAATTGGGCAAAATGCGGTGATCATTGCACAAAATTCAAGACGAAGACTTGGCGAAGGAAGGGCTAAGGGACGAAATTTTGGAACCCATCATTCTAACCATAAATCCGGACGACAGTCAAGTGACGATGACGATGACGACGACGATGACAATTAATATTGTAAAAAATTAATTATTTTTATTTATTATTTGTTGTATATATTATTTATATTTTATATTTAATAATTTGTATAAATAAATTGCATGTACTATAAAAACATCAATTTTATTTCTTCAAAAATACGTATTTATTAAAATATAAAGGAGATATAATAATATTCGTATAACAACAGGTTTGAAATTAATTAACGCGGCAAAAAATTGTAGAAGCCCTGATGAAATTCGGCCACCCGGAGCATTGGTATCGCGGCTCATTTTTCGCTGGCCGTACTATAGTCGGAATCGGAGCGCCCTCGGGTTCACGTTTTATAATATAAGGACTAGCTCTCCCGGTGTTTGCCCCGAGTGTTGTCGATGTCAGGAGCCGAGGTGGTCCTCTGGTACAGTCGTCAACTTGAGCCGACACGGTTTATGGGTGATGCGGAGATCTGGTGATAAGGATCTGTGATGGAAATTAGTGATAAGGCTTTTTTGGATTAATGATAAGAATGGTAGATTATTGATAACGATGGTGGATTAGTTAACCGGATAGCTGTAAAAATCAAGTAAAAAAATACAAATATTTTGTACGGTCGAACTATATATAGTCATATAGCCACTTTGATTTATTTGGGGTCTAACAGGTCAGTCACCTACCTCGACGTTGGACGTAGTCGCCCTGGTTGGTAATGCGACTTCGTCAGAAAGCGGACAACGTGCGACGGCTGGGTCACGTCATCAGGTATGCAATCCGACTGCGTTGAATCGCGGACAGCGTTCATTGCTGTCACCAAAAATGCAAAATTAAGTGAAAAAAATTTAAAACATTTCGGGTGTCCATTCAAATCATATAGTCGCCATCTTTTTTTAGGTGTCTAGCAGGTCAGTCACCTCGAATGACGTTCGCCGAAGTATTAAGGGTAGGCAATCCGACTTCATCGGATAGCGGACAATGTGCGACGGCTGGGTCACTTGGTCAGGTATGCAATCAGACTGCGTCGAATCGCGGACAGCGTTCATTAGTGTCACCGAATACACAAAATTAAGTAATAAATAACGTAAAACAAAATTCAAAACATTTCAGGCGTCCATGCAAGTCCATATAGCCACCGTATTTTTATTGGGTTTCTAGCAGGTCAGTCACCTCGAATGACGTTCGCTGTAGGCTGTCCAACTCTGTCGGATAGAGAACAACGTGTGACTTCTATGACACGGCAATAGGTATGCAACGTTCATTACTGTTGCCGATAACGCAAATTAAGTAATAAATTCAGTAAAAAAACATATAGCCGCCGCTATTTTTTTGGTGTCTAGCAGGTCAGTCACCTCAGTTATCCGGATAGTCAATCCGACCTATCTTGTGGTCTGGTCGTCGGTCTCGAGCTGGTGTAAAGGTATGTCCACACTAGTGCGCTTTCGTCTTCAACTTTCTATTCAATTCGCGTTTCAACATTCAATTCATTTTGCACTTGTTGCATGCCTCTGTTGAACGAATCATACGCATGCCCTTCCTCTGTCCACACTACGTCGTCATCACGCAGTCAACTTCCAGCGTTTTAATAGAAAACATGTCGGATTCATCGTTGCTTCTCGGGGTTAGTGCGGCGTATCTTATTATTGCGAGTGTGAAGAAGAGGCGTGATAAAAAAAAGCTTTCCATATGGATGAAAAACATGAAATTTTGGTATCATTGATGATTTGCAATTACAGTCAAATTCGCTTATAACAATCTTCTAGGGACCTAGGGAATCTGATCGTTATAACCGAACATCGTTACATCCGGATCATAAAAAAAAAAATAGTTTTTTTGAAAAATAGATTTATTAAACACATTTTTTACTGTTATTTAAGATTACATATGTATTTTAACATTCAAGGTATTTATATAAATTTTAATAAATGTACAGAATATACCTGTATAGTATATGTTTACGATTTGTTTGAAAAATAATCTTTAATAGTAGTTTGTTTATAATTTGAATAAGAATTTTTAACAAAATTAGAAATATTATTTAATGCCATTGATACTTCTGGCGTATTTATGTCACTATTTACCGAAACAAAAGTACGCACCTGATCAATATAAAAATACATTTCCGAAATAGATGGTACTTTGAATACGATTTCTTCGCTCTCTTCGTCAGCTTGTTCACTTTCATCATTATTTGCATTCAAAATAGACTTGACAATTTCTTCTTCATTGGTCAAAAGAGCATCGTCAACCTCCACAAAACTTTGTATGTTTTCTTCAGAAAAGCACTCTGTGTCCAAATGATTTTCACTTGGTACTACTTCTGTTTCGTCGTTTATCGAAGCCTTGAATCCAGCGTGGTGGAAACAGTTTCTTATTGTAGTGGTAGAAACATCATTCCATGCATCGGAAATCATTAAAATTGTATCTAATACTGAAATTTTAATATCTTTTCCCTGTTCCTCTTGGTTAATAATTTTGAGTACTAGTTTTTTCCGAAATTTCACTTTTAATGCTTTAATAATACCTTGATCCATAGGTTGTAACACAGAGGTCGTGTTTGGAGGGAGAAAAACCAACTTTATAAATTCAGTTTGAACAGGAGGATGAGCCGGACAATTATCTACAGTCAATAGGATATGTCGATTTTCCTTTGCTAGTTGTTTATCCCATTATTTTAACCAGTCGGAAAATATGTCACCGGTCATCCATGCTTTTTTATTGCTTTTGTAGTCGACTGTCAAGTTTTTGACATTTTTAAAACATCTTGGAGTCTTAGATTTTCCAATTACTAACAATTTTTGTTTGTAAGAACCAGTCATATTAGAGGCTACAAGAATTGTGAGCCGCTCTTTAGATAATTTACCACCACTGCATGTTTCCCCTTTAAAATGTAATGTTTGAGATGGTGTTAGATGATAAAACAATCCAGTTTCATCAGCGTTATAAATGTCACAATCTGCATAATTTTTACACAAATTAGGCCAAACGTGTTCCAGCCAATTTTCCGAAACACCAACAGGAACGCTTGACGATTCTCCACTTAATTTTCCAAAAACGATATTGTGTCTTTGACGAAAACGGGTAATCCAAGAAGAAGAACATTGAAAATCGATTTTATTAAAACGCTTCCCGAATTCGGTCGCTTTTTCTTGAAGTATCGGACCACTTATTGGAATATTTTTAGATCGTTGTATTTTGAGCCATTCCAAGAGAGCCAGTTCGACGTCTTGATGTTGGCTACATTTTAACCTTTTGTTAGATGTCACGTCTTTTTGAAAAACGCTTTTTATTTGGTCTTTTGATTTCCATATGGTAGATAGTGTTGATTGACTAATTCCTAGCTCTTGGCAAAGATCTTTATTAGAAAAACCACATTCTAAACGTTCAATTATTTTCATTTTTTCAGCAATAGTGAAACAGCGTCTTCTTTTATTTGACATTTTTAACTACGGAATTCGGAACGTGTCTAAACGGATAGCAATCAAAACGGCGACTAAACGAGTAAGAAACGTATGCTGTATACAGTACGGTCGTACAAGACACATTATCTGTTACAGATAAGATTAAGAATTATCGATTTGGACGAAATCAAATTTACTACTACAATACTGTATTAATAATCGCTATAGGTGATTATAAAAACAAATTTTCGTTTTAAAATAACATCGCTATATCCGGATTATCGTTATAACCGATATCGTTATATACGAATAAAAGTACTACACATAACATATAAAAGTAACCAAATACATTGCTTGGGATCGTTTTACCCGGAATATCGTTATATACGGAATCGTTATAAGCGAATTTGACTGTAGATGAAAACATTGTGTTTAGAAACTTTACGCGAATGTCCAGAACGAATTTCTACTATCTGTTAAAAAAAATCGAGCCGGAAATGGAAAAACAAAACACTCGTTTTAGAGAGGCAGTACCAACTAAATTTAAGTTTTTAATAACCATCAGATTTTTAGCTACCGGAGATTCGTTTACATCCCTAATGTACTTATTCAAAGTTTCCAAGCAATTTATTTCAGAAATGTTGCCAACTGTTCTGAAAGCTATAGTGAATGCTCTACAGAATTATATCAAGGTCAGTGAATGTATTTATAAAATTAAACATAGCTATAACATTTTATAATTGATTACACAATGGCGTTTTAATATATAAATTAATTTGTGGTTTTAATATTATATATAACAAAATTAAGAATACACTTTACTTTTTAATATGTAAAAAAAAATGAAGAATAAATTTTACGTTTTAATATATATAATAAAAAATTTAGAATAAGTAAAAATATGTATGTAAAATTACTCATTATTGCGTGTTCTGAATGACAAATACTCGTTGAGTTCATGTGTGGTCGGGTGATTAGCAGTGTTCACCATGAGGCCAGATGTTGCCGGAGATTCAGGCGGCAATGAACTTTATCTTCCACTCGTCTCTATTTCTTTCATTTGTAATTCAAAGAGCATATTGGTTACCTCACGTTTGGCTAATATTTGATTTAAAGGTTTGAGTTTTCTGATATTATCTACAACAAAAGTTCCAAACGTACTCCATTCATCTCTTCTCTCAATTTCATCAGCCGCTCTTTTTATTAATTTGTACGCCTCATCTTGATTATTTCTTTTCAAATTTCTTTTTGTCCTTATTGGCTGAATAAACTCGTGTTCTTCTATGACAGGATGCGATTGGTTGGAGATATTCCCATTTCCACATGGTAGTTCATCTTGTACGTCCTGTAATGATATTAAATTTATAAAAATGAGCTGATACAGGAGTTGGGTGGGATACACGAGATGAATTGATAGGTTAGGAATTTTAGGATACATTTTGGGATAATTTTATTTTATAAAAAAAATGTATAAATATATTAATATAAATATAATCTTATTTAACGCATACATTTTTAAAATTGAAGCATTATTTCGACTACTGATGGTGTACACAGACACAAAAAAAAACACATATCATTAATATCAGTAATTCAGTACATTTTTCACTTCGTTCAGAATCTAAAATAAAATATATAATTCCACTAATTACGGGTAACCAGATAAAAGGGCGAAATAGTACTTTCAATTAGTGTTCAGATTTATAGACAAGCATTATACATTATTGTTCTTAAAAAAGTTTTATTTTTTTACTAACAGCTACCCTCAAGTGATCATGAATGGAGATCTATCGCAGAAGAATACAATAAACGATGGAATTTTCCTCACTGTGTCGGCGCCATCAACGGCAAACACGTTGTAATCCAGAAACCAGAAAACACAATAAGCGAGTTTCATAACTATAAAGGAACAGACAGTATTGTTCAATTGGGAATAGCGGATGCTAACTACTGTTTTACGTATGTCAACGTTGGATGCCAAGGCTGTATCTTAGATGGAGACTTTTTTAAAAATACTTCGTTCTCTAAGAAACTCGAAAAAAATGAACTTGGTTTACCGGAATGTGAAGCACTGCCTGGTCGTATGATGAAACTTTCTTATGTCTTAGTTGCCGATGATGCGTTCGTCTTATCTGAAAATATTATGAAACCGCCACAGATTTTAACAAAGGATCCCCAAAAAGAGTATTCAACTACAGGTTGTCCAGAGCGCGTCGTATTATAGGAAATACTTTTGGGCTGCTTTCAGCTGTGTTAGCAAACCCATAGAAATAAAAGTTGAAGAAACAATAGTTAACATTGTTTTGGCTTGTGTTTACCTTCACAATTTTTTAAGAATGCAGCCCGATTCCGTAGAGTTTTATTCAACATCAGGGTGTTTTGATAACGAAGATTCTAGCACAGGAGAAATTATTCCAGGATCATGGAGATAAATAACCTCTGGTGACACTGGTTTAAGACAACTTAGATCAATTCCACGAAAACCAGCGTCCAACGCAACAAATATCAGAGAAGAATTTAAATCATATTTCATGTCTGAAATAGGATCATTACCATTTCAGGACAAATACTTGTAAAATATTTTAATTAATTATACAATATTAGATTATAAGAACTGATGATGCAAATAAACTAATAGACTAAACTATATATAGCTAGTCTGATGCTGAGTATACTATATAAAATGCACTAAGAAAGAAAACTTACTTCTTCGTTGTTATTTAGGCTTGCAGGGTTATCATCTTTCTCACTTTCCTTAGTCTCCCTTGGCGTTGTAGCGTCCGAAATAAAAAGTAGCGATTTATATTACATTATATTTTTAGTTACGTTACTGCGCTCGGCAAAGACGGTCGTTCCCTGATTATCGCTGCAGTGGCTCAAAGTCCATCATATTAATAGTGTTCATGTTAGTACTTCAGATAACCGAATAGCAGGTATTTAATTTCATACTACCAACAGTTTACGTAACTATCTCGGAATTTTCGTTTGAAATGTTGTGCCTAGTCTGTAATGAAGATTTTTATACCGGTGACGAAATTAAATGTGTTAAGTCCAATGACTTTCTACACTTTGGCTGTGCAAGCTTTAGAGAAGCATCTTTTCGGAAATTAACTAATGCAGCAAAAGAAACTTGGTCTTGCTCTGGCTGTAAAACAAAAAAAAACACAAAGACTAATACAGCGCCTAATAGTTTTGTCAATACTAGCTCCTTTTCAAATGATACTATTGCTGATTTAGTTAAGTCTGTTAAATTTATGAGCGAGCAATTCGATAATTTTAATAGTAACCTAAAAGAAATTATGTCTAACATCAAAATATTACAAGGCGAAAATAAGTTAATTAAGGAACAAAACATTAAATTGTCCGAAGAAGTGTCAAATTTATCAAAACGTATAAATCACCTCGAACAGAAATCTTTAGAAAACAATGTTGAAATTTTGAGGGTCCAGGAAGAGAAAAATGAAAATTGTGTTGAAATATTAAACAACATCGCATCAAAATTAAACGTTGGTCTCTCGGTATGTAGCGCATACAGATCTTTTTCAAGCCAAAGTAATAAACCTAGAAAAATTGTAGCTATTCTTGACTCCAAAGAACATAAATACAAGCTTATAACTGAAGCAAGAAAACTAAAACTAAAGGCACATAATCTCAACACGGAATGGGCTAGTTAAAATATCTACATAAATGAACAAATGACACAATCAAATAAATACATCTTCTTCAAAGCGAGATCAGCTGCACGTGAGTTAGGTTACAAGTTTATTTGGTTTAAGAATAGTAAAATCTTTGTTAAAAAATATGAAACTTCTAAGGCTTTACTTATTGGTGACGAAAAAGCTTTATCATTAATTGTTTAACTTACATATCTCTATCCTACATTCTAATTTTTCGTAACACCGGTATTATATTTTTGTTCTCTCATTTCTATGGATATTCTTAATACCATTATTTCATACACACATTATAAAACTAAATATTTTGAAACTATTAGTGAGTTCGCTAATACCTTTAATTTATCTAGCAATAAGTTTTTAAGTGTAATTTGTATAAATATTAGAAGTGCTAATGCAAAATTTGATAATTTGTTGTTATCTTTTGAGAATGATGTTAATTTTAAGCAATTAGATGTGATTATTTTAACTGAAACATGGTATGACATTAATAACTGTTCATATAGTATACCTGGGTTTCAAATTTGTTACACAAAAATTAAACGAAATCAAAATGACGGCATAATAGTTTTTATTAGAAATACTTTAACAATTGTAGACTCATTTGAGTATGGTTTTGTAGAAGCCAATTTTTTTAAAGTATCCTTAACCAGTAACTACTGTAAAACTCCTTTTAACTTGTTATGTACTTATAGATCGCCCTCATTAAATAGCAATGCATTTTTGTTTCGACTAAATAATATTATTATATCAGATACTTCGTTTAACGATCGTACACTATTAGCAGGTGATATGAACGTAAATATAATTGGTAATGACAATGTAGATAACGAATACTTAGATATGTTAGCTACTAATGGCTTTCATTCAATGATTAATGTGTACACTAGACTTCCTAATAATAAAACACACTCTTGTATAGACCATATGTTTCTCAAATGCAATAACAATTACCTTTTAGATAATATTGAAGCTAAGAATACATATATTCTACGAATGATACATTTGAATTTATAGATTACAAACTCCTAAACGATAGGATGAAAGTCGAGAAATGGGAATCTGTCCTCAATGAAAAAAATATAAATATGGCTCTTAACCTGTTCTATGATAAATTACTTTGTATAATAAATGCATGCACAATTAATAAAAAAATTGTATCTAAAAATAAAAAACTTAAAGAATGGATGACTGCCGGGCTATTATGTTCTTCACGTCAAAAAAATGAACTTTCCCTTAAGTCTAAAAACAATCCTCTTAATAAAAATCTACTTAATTACTACAAAAAATACAGAAACAAATTTAATACAATTGTTAAGTTAGCTAAAAACAACTTTTATAAAAATAAGTTCAATTCTTGTACAAATAATCCCAAATTGACTTGGAAATTAATAAAAAATATTACAGGGGGGAGTAACTTGAAAAATAAGGTAACTATAAAACATCTTAAAGTCAATGATTTAATCATAAATGCACAAACAGAACCAAAAAAAGCAGCTGATACATTTAATGAATTTTTCACTTCCATTGGACAGAAATTACAAGATAACTTTAGTAGTACTGAACCGATAGAATCTAATAAACCATATGAAACATCTTTTGATGCCTCGTTTTTAAGTCCTGTCGATAGCAATGAAATAATCGATTTAATAAACAGTTTAAAAGATGATACTGCCTCAGGCTTTGATAAAACAAACAACTGTCAAACTACTAAAAAACATTTCAGTTTTTATATCTAGCACATATATATAACATGAGCTTATCAGAAGGTATTTTTCCAACGAAATTTAAACTAGCGATAGTCAAACCACTCTTCAGAAATGGAAACAAAGAAAGTATGAGTATTTATAGGCCAATTTCAATGATATGCAATTTTTCTAAACTTTTAGAAAAAATTGTGAAATCTAGATTAATGAGTGTTTCGGAATATAATGGACTGTATAAATCAAAAAGAAAACAATAACACGGTTGTGGTTAAATTTCATTTGCCGGATTGACGGTCTACTATTTTTTAACTAATACAACAAAAAACAAAATAATTGATAATTGGAGGGGGCACAATTGGTGCTGGCCAGCTGTGGGGTAAATAATATTATTGTTGTTTAACAATAATTAAACTAAAAAATAACATGGTAATATTTCATAATAATTAACAACACATAAAATATATAAAGAGAAAGAAGAACCTGAAGACAATCCGTGATCAAGTGGTGAGGTGGTACGGTGTGGTAAGGTAGTCGCTGCAACTGAAGGCGGTAGAGTGGGTGTAGTCGGCGGTGGTGACGGTAATGATGGTGGTAGAACAAGACAAGAAAAACGAAACGACGGTGGTGAGTGGTACACAAAATAAAACGCAGAACAACAAAAATCCCGCACAACAACCCAGGTCCGACCTTTGTTGCGACACTCGAACGACAGCACGTAAAACGTACAGCACAGCTGCACACGCAGTCCGTGCGATAAGGTATAGCGGGAGGAGAGTAGGGGGTACGGTGTACGTACCAACGGCGGAAACAAACGGCGATTAATTGAATAAATGTCACAACAATGAGTTTCCTGGAAAAACATCATCTTCTCTCTAAGATCCAATTTGAGTTTAGGCCAGGTGTAGGTACTGTGGATGCAATCTATAGTCTTTCTAGGCATAGTTATAAAGGGCTGGATCGTGGTGATAAAACTATAGGGATTTTCCTAGATTTCACCTAAGCATTCGATACTGTCGACCATAAAATCTTGTTAAAAACATTACCAAATTTTGGAATAAAAAATAAAAGTCTAAGCTGGTTTGCAAGTTACTTAAAGGACAGAATGCAAATGGTTATGGTAAATGATGTTTTAGGGAAAGAACTTGTATTTAACTGTGGTGTTCCTCAAGGAAGTGTTTTAGGCCCAATTTTATTTATAATATATATTAACAGCATTTGTGACTCGCAGACGGATGGTTCAATATTTACATATGCAGACGATACATGTTTACTGTACTCTGATGCATCATGGGACTCAGTCTATGCTAAAGGATCTACTGGACTAAACCAAATTATTCGAAAACTAAATACAAAAAAAATTACTTTATATTAAGATAAAACAGAATTTATAGCTTTTTCTATTTATTCCTGTCAAAGCCCATTTGATGAAATCGAAATCACAGATAATATACACAACCATAATGGTTGCAAAATAAAAAGGGTAACTAGGGTAAGATACCTAGACCTAATCTTCGACCAAAATATGAAATGGCAACTTCACATAAACAGTATGACTATGCGCCTAAGGACAATTATGTACAAAATATATTGTTTGAGGAAAATAATCTCACCATATACTATGCATATAGTATACCTGTCTCTCTACCAAGCTATTTATCAATATGGTATAATTGCCTGGGGTGGTACATATGAAAATGCTATTAAGCCTTTAACTATACAGCAAAACAAAATACAGTCAAATTCGCTTATAACGATTCCGTATATAACGATATTCCGGGTAAAACGATCCCAAGCAATGTATTTGGTTACTTTTATATGTTATGTGTAGTACTTTTATTCGTATATAACGATATCGGTTATAACGATAATCCGGATATAGCGATGTTATTTTAAAACGAAAATTTGTTTTTATAATCACCTATAGCGATTATTAATACAGTATTGTAGTAGTAAATTTGATTTCGTCCAAATCGATAATTCTTAATCTTATCTGTAACAGATAATGTGTCTTGTACGACCGTACTGTATACAGCATACGTTTCTTACTCGTTAGTCGCCGTTTTGATTGCTATCCGTTTAGACACGTTCCGAATTCCGTAGTTAAAAATGTCAAATAAAAGAAGACGCTGTTTCACTATTGCTGAAAAAATGAAAATAATTGAACGTTTAGAATGTGGTTTTTCTAATAAAGATCTTTGCCAAGAGCTAGGAATTAGTCAATCAACACTATCTACCATATGGAAATCAAAAGACCAAATAAAAAGCGTTTTTCAAAAAGACGTGACATCTAACAAAAGGTTAAAATGTAGCCAACATCAAGACGTCGAACTGGCTCTCTTGGAATGGCTCAAAATACAACGATCTAAAAATATTCCAATAAGTGGTCCGATACTTCAAGAAAAAGCGACCGAATTCGGGAAGCGTTTTAATAAAATCGATTTTCAATGTTCTTCTTCTTGGATTACCCGTTTTCGTCAAAGACACAATATCGTTTTTGGAAAATTAAGTGGAGAATCGTCAAGCGTTCCTGTTGGTGTTTCGGAAAATTGGCTGGAACACGTTTGGCCTAATTTGTGTAAAAATTATGCAGATTGTGACATTTATAACGCTGATGAAACTGGATTGTTTTATCATCTAACACCATCTCAAACATTACATTTTAAAGGGGAAACATGCAGTGGTGGTAAATTATCTAAAGAGCGGCTCACAATTCTTGTAGCCTCTAATATGACTGGTTCTTACAAACAAAAATTGTTAGTAATTGGAAAATCTAAGACTCCAAGATGTTTTAAAAATGTAAAAAACTTGACAGTCGACTACAAAAGCAATAAAAAAGCATGGATGACCGGTGACATATTTTCCGACTGGTTAAAATAATGGGATAAACAACTAGCAAAGGAAAATCGACATATCCTATTGACTGTAGATAATTGTCCGGCTCATCCTCCTGTTCAAACTGAATTTATAAAGTTGGTTTTTCTCCCTCCAAACACGACCTCTGTGTTACAACCTATGGATCAAGGTATTATTAAAGCATTAAAAGTGAAATTCGGAAAAACTAGTACTCAAAATTATTAACAAGAGGAACAGGGAAAAGATATTAAAATTTCAGTATTAGATACAATTTTTAATGATTTCCGATGCATGGAATGATGTTTCTACCACTACAATAAGAAACTGTTTCCACCACGCTGGATTCAAGGCTTCGATAAACGACGAAACAGAAGTAGTACCAAGTGAAAATCATTTGGACACAGAGTGCTTTTCTGAAGAAACATACAAAGTTTTGTGGAGGTTGACGATGCTCTTTTGACCAATGAAGAAGAAATTGTCAAGTCTATTTTGAATGCAAATAATGATGAAAGTGAACAAGCTGACGAAGAGAGCGAAGAAATCGTATTCAAAGTACCATCTATTTCGGAAATGTATTTTTATATTGATCAGGTGCGTACTTTTGTTTCGGTAAATAGTGACATAAATACGCCAGAAGTATCAATGGCATTAAATAATATTTCTAATTTTGTTAAAAATTCTTATTCAAATTATAAACAAACTACTATTAAAGATTATTTTTCAAACAAATCGTAAACATATACTATACAGGTATATTCTGTACATTTATTAAAATTTATATAAATACCTTGAATGTTAAAATACATATGTAATCTTAAATAACAGTAAAAAATGTGTTTAATAAATCTATTTTTCAAAAAAACTATTTTTTTTTTTATGATCCGGATGTAACGATGTTCGGTTATAACGATCAGATTCCCTAGGTCCCTAGAAGATTGTTATAAGCGAATTTGACTGTAGTTCGTAAATGCCTTGACAAAAACACGTTAGAAGGATCAACTAAATTAAATTATAAATGCTTGGGCATTCTACCTATTAATTTACTTTACAAAAAATTCGCGATCATGTTTCTTATTAAAAATACTCCTATAAATGATATTGTATATTCAAAACGTAATAGAACATATGACATCTCAAATAATTACACTAAAAAAACTATTGGACAAAGTTTCGTTGACTATTTAGGACCAACTTTCTTCAATGCAATGCCTTTCGCTATCAAGAAAACTATAAGATCAAATCCCAAATCTAATCATAAAATAATAATCTACAATTGACTTCTACAAGAAATATAATCTCTAGCTTTTAAGGAATGTCTAAATATTATGTATGTATAGAGTATGTTATTAATTTCATTCTTTTTGTATTTCCTCTTTAATGTTTAATTAAATGTCAAATGTCGATTTAATCAATTTGCTGCTGTAATAAGTAATTAATATATGTATATAATCTAAGTTGTAACATGTAACTCTCTACTACCAACTCAAGATCTGCTTAAAGGTAGTAGATATAACAATGTTTTTTGTTTTATTTAATAAAAAAAAAAAAAAAAAAATATGTGAACCACGAGGAAGTATACTTTTCATCCGTTCCTGAACTGGATTTATTTTTTAAAACTTTTTGCGTTCTTTAGAGAAGTATGAACGCAAACTCTTTATTTTCAATTTTATAGCTGCCGTGTCCATATTACATTTTTTACTGATCTCGTCAAGAGCATCATTTCTTTTAATTTTATTAGTGTAATCTCTATGATTGTTATCCCACAGTTACTGGAACGATCTAAATTAATAATGATTAGTATTAATGATAAATATATATAATTTTTATTATACTATATTATATTATTAGCGGCGGCGCCAGACATTTAAAACTGAAGGGAAAAGAAAGGGCTATGAAAAAGGTCAGTAAGTGGATGTCACTCTGGTGTACAGTAGGTTACAAGTGAGTCACTGTAATGTATAGTGTTAAATTTTAATTCAATGATATTATTACATTGTATAGGAAAAACGATTCTGAGCGAAAACGGTCAGTCAGTTTATGATATTACCAAGTATATTTAATGATATTATTGTGAATAAAGTAATTTATATATTATAACCTATTTACGTGGAACCTTGTTTTACATTTTCAATCCTTAGCTATAAAAGTTAAACATTTTATAAATCTTTAAATACAAAATAATTATTCAATTTTAAATTTGATACATTTTGTAAAAATTCGATCTTTAAATGCTTATAAAAAAAACTGTGACTAAGGATTTTTAATATTTTTTATCTGACTTTGAAACAATATACTAGGAGCCTTCTATTAAATTTTCAAGCTTTTTTAGCAACAAATACAATTTTATTGATATCTTTAGAAAAAAAACTAAAAAAAATGGAAAATGAAAATGTCCCTAAACCGTTCAAAATAAATCAAAATATTTTGAAAATGTTTAGTGTATAGAAAATGCAAATATAAATAACCATTGAAAATTTCGATCCGCTCAGAATCTAAAAATAATCACATAATATTAAAATTATAATAAATAGAACACTAAACCGTTTATTTCTAGAAGTAGCTACAGAACACGATGTTACCACTAACCTCGGACGATAGTCGAATAGACGACAAGTGATAACTATCGACTGCAAAAGTGCAACAAATTTCAAGAATAATAAAATAATATTTTATAATACCAAGAATAAGTCAATACATACGGGCTACGGGTAAAAGTTTAAATACTTACGTGTTGTACAGTCGCGCAATGCACTGATAGTAGATAAACACATCTATTTTTAGCATTCGGTGTAATCGAAGTGTCGACGTCGTCGTCGTCTTATGTTTAAATATTATATAATTATATAATATAATAATATTATATACAAATATATTTTTAAAATAATAAAAATACTGACGATGCCAAATTGCCGACAACTTTTACCAAGTGTCCAATTTGCCGACTACATATTTAAAACATCATGAGTGGGGGTGTTAGACAACCCCCCACGCCCCCCTCAAAATACGGCCCAGATAATATTGTATTCAAATATTAATGAGACTATGAAGGAAAAAAATTGTTAAAATAGTTAAAACTAGTTAAAGTTTCAATAGGATTATGTTGAACCAGTGTTCTCGAACTGTGTAAAATAATAAAATGTATAATTTATATAATAATATTATAATCTATAATGTTAATATAAAACGTTATAGTTTTATTACTATAAATTTTTAAAACTTTTTATTGAATTGTAATTTAAACCATAATTATTATTTATTAAACTTAATAATAAACATTTAATTTTTAACATTAATATTGATGCCATTTAATTATATAGATTATTTTATTATTATAATTAGTTTATAGTTATTTATATAATATACTAGTACTTACCTATATTCTTCGATGAAACTTAATGTCTGAGACTGGTCTTCAGCCATATTTTATTTATTTATTTTATTATAAATTTAATGTATAAATTAATTGAAAATTCGCAGCACGCACGTTGAATTGAACGAATTCCCACTAAGCCTGGGAGAGCTTGCGCTATAGCATGCATCACGAAATTAGACCCGTTCAACTTGATAAGGCATGCGCTGTTGCATGCTTTTCTGTTCAACTCTCCTTGCGCTATGACGCATGCCCGTAACGCACGAAAGAACGCACTAGTGTGGATATACCTTAAGGGTGATACAGATGTCTGGTGATATAAGGGTAGACCACTGCGGTTTGACGCGGTAGCACCGTCAGGCCATACTGACGGGCGGGTCGAAGCGTAGCGGAGAGTCTTTTCGAAAACGCCGCAGGAAATTCGAAATTCTGTTAAAATTATGTAGCCGCCATGATTTTTTTGGGGCCTAGCAGGCCAGTCAACTCAGTTATCCGGATAGGCAATCCGGCTTTAGGTACATAATAAGCAAACCCATATAATGTAATATTAACCAATACGACCTACATAAACATTAAACATTTCTATGTATATAATATATTTGAAAAACGTGAATTATATGAATTTCTCGCTAATAATTGCAGTCGTTATAAGTAACAGTCGCGCCTACAGTTATTCTCTGATAGTGAGATCGACGATAAACGCCCGGTGATAAGGTATACCGCTTTGGCTGTATTCCGTCGATGGCGGGAATTTTTGAAAACCATATTTGAGTGTATATCAATTAATCAATCCCCGCTACGTTTACGTGTCGCGCGCGGCGGTACTTTTTTCCCGGCGAGCCCGCTGCTTCGGATATCGTGTGCACACTGAGCGCGCGTTTTTTGCCTTTTTTTTTCGAAAATTCAAATTTTAGCACACTTCGACGCGTCCCTCAGCCCCGTTTGCCCCTCTTTCGCGTTCCCTGCTAAATTCGTAGTTCGCAAGCGGCCCCACTCCGTTTGCGGAGGGGGCCCCTGCGGATAAATCTTTTTCGAAAATTTTCACCGCGGGTCGCGTTAAACACATTTTTTAAAAGTCGGACCTCCCCGTCGAAGACGTATTCGCGTTCCCCTCTAAAATTATAGGTCGCGTGTGGCCTCCTTCCACCTGCCACTGACTGCCGACCCGACCATACTGAAAATGATGTATATAATTATTTTTTTCAATATTTTTATTTATAAATTGACTATTCTTACGTTGGGGTTTCTTGGGTTGAGGAGGAGGAGGTCGTGAACCCCACCTCCTCACCCGTAGAGTTTGGGGTCGAGGCGCAGCCGGCCACCCCTCCATTCTCGATGTGGGGGGGTCGAACAAAACTACTGAAAACAATACATTTTATGTTTTTGATGATTGACATAGGTATTTTGGTATTTGCGATCTTACCTTCTCTCGCGGCCGCCCCGCTGCTGCTGTTGTTGTTGCTATGGCCGCCGTCGCCGCCGCGACGACGAAACGCCCGACGACGCTGCAGGCACCACGCAGGGGGATTCTGATAAAAGTTACAAAAGTTTAGCACGAGGCGAAATAAATAATAGGACAAACTTACGGCAATCCCTGGCCAGGTGGCCCACCTGCTGGCACCTGTAACATCCTGAAACGTACAAATCGTGTTTAGTGTTATACTTGGCTTATGCAATACGCATGTGCTTTTTTTTACTAAATAAGTAAGCATAGTACTTACGTCGGGCGTTTCCTTCCGGACGGCGTAGCGGTGCCACAGCACCGTGATACACGGGTGCATTGTACACCCGCATACCACGGCCGTTGTAAACGTTTTGAACATCCTTCGGCATTGCTAGATTTCAAAAAAAAAGAAATTGTTTTATTCAAATACGTATGAAATTGTTCGATGCATAACCTAAGAAATATTATTTTAATAATACTATAACCAACATGTACTCACTTCAAAGATGTTTTGTGAAATGATTGGAAAAAACCAAACAACATGCAGCTGGCAAGGCATTAGCTATCTCTTGACGCGGTAAAAATAGCGGCCAATCAGAAAATTAGAATTTGTCGACTTAAATTTGTTATAACCGCGAAAACATGTTAACAATAATTACATTGATTACATTGATTACAATGAAGCCTAATATAAAACAACTGATAACTGTTCTCTATAATTATCAAAAAGTACAATTTTGTTACCTCCTGGATGCTTTTTCAGATTTAAACGGCCGTTTCGAGCACTTTTCGCTGTAGGCGGATTGTCCGTTCGGGAATCGACTTTCACCCGAGATGACTGATAGCTAGACACTCAAACTTAGAATCTGAATTTAACCGGACATACACGCCCGGGGCGTCGTCTGCGATTCGACGTAGTCGGATTGCATACTTGACTAGCTATTTGCATACGAGCGAATTACACTCCCACTGCATCCGATCCGCCGCAAGCGGATTGTTCGTTCGAAAATCGACATTCACCCCGGATGACTGATAGCTAGACACTCAAACTCAGAATCTTAATTTCCGATTTATGACACACACACTCGAGAACCGGACATAAACGACCGGGACGTCGTCTGCGATTCGACGTAGTCGGATTGCCTTCTTGACTAGCTACTTGCATACGAGCGAATTACACTCCCACTGCATCCGATCCGCCGCAAGCGGATTGTCCGTTCGGCAATCGACTTTCACCCCAGATGACTGATAGCTAGACACTCAAACTCAGAATCTGAATTTCCGATTTACGACACACACACCCGAGAACCGGACATACTAATTATATAAACTAATATCCCAGCTCGCCGATGGATGTGATTTCAACGCAGAGTGTAATACGATATATTATTATTATTATTGATTGGTCGATATGACTATACTATAGGTTTATTTTGTATGCTACATTAAATTTATGTTTACCAAATTTGACTCACCTAAAAACTGTAATATACTAAGTACCTCTTACATAGTATCGGTATTATGTATTTAATATCTAACCCAATAAATGTTGACTGTAAAATCCATAGCTGTGTATACAAATAGTTGATTAGTTATATACCTATTAATTAATTTGATTTTATGCTCATGATTAAATATAAATATATACATAATATATTACAGTTTTTAGGTGAGTCAAATTTAGTGTAGCATACAAAATATACTGTAACAGATTCTAAATAATAAAATATTAATACAATAACAAAATAGAACTTTATGTATTTAATAAGCAATTAAATTGTATTATGATAAGTCTATGTACTATTTGAAATAACTTATGAGTATTTTATGAAAAAAAATTGTTTATAAATAATACTTATTAACTTACCCATATTATTTAACATGGGCTGGACTATATGGAATGGTTCTTTTGTACTTGAATTAGACAGTAGTTAACCTACATGTATACTATGTACGTAGTATTAGATATATTATAACTTTTAGGGGAGTTGATTGTTTGAGGTAATGCAATTTGGTAATTATAAATTTTATGTATGATACAAAACTGCTTCAGATACTTTATAATACAATAATTTATTATACAATTAATAGATCTTTATGAATTTAATTAAATTCTAGCAGTTAAATTGTACAATGGCTATACTATTTGATATTACCTATGTGGGTAAGTTTAGTTATGAGTAGGGCTCGGAACTTATTGCATGGAAAACTATGAAAATATGCATGCAAAAATGCATTAAATTATCATAAAAAATGCACAAAAATATGCAAAAAAATGTTATATGCACTCAAATATGCAATTAATTTTTTTATTTTAAATGTGTAATAAAAATGTGTAAAAATAATTTATTCTTTTATAACAATTTTGAAAATCTTAGTAAAGATTGTAGTTATACTATTAAAAGTGGTCTAAAAGTTTTCTTCAAGGTTTTCTTTTAACGGCTCTGTAAAATAAAATAAATTTTCCTTTATACTTACTATTTTTACTGATTATTTTATAAGTTACTTTAACTTTGAAATTGCATTGAATAATTAAAGATTTTTTGATATTTTCGAACTTGAATGAACGTTGATTGAAAGTAAATAAATTTTTGTACATTGAAGACGAACGTTCTACGTCAACTGGTGTTATTGAACAGTTTTTAAAATATGTGAGATAATTTAAATTCAAATCTTCGGGTAAACCATATGTGTCTTCTTTTTTTCCACTTAATATTTCTGATATTTTGAAAACTGCTTGAAAGCCTTTATTTTTTGATAAAACAGACTCAATCTTAATTTTTATTATATTCCCATTAATTTATTAATTCCCATTTATTTCCATTAATTTTAATTAATTTTTCTTTGGCTTCTTCGACAATAGAAATTGAATCTATCAGCGGAATTTCTTGTTTTTCAAGTCTTGTTATTAAATCTGGTAAAAATCCAAAATTTGATTTTATAAATACTAGTTGTGCTTAAATATTTTGATCCGAGAGATACTTTTTTGAATTTTTTATTGAAACTGCATCATTGTCATCAAAATAATTGATGATTAATTTTATTTACTCAAAATGTTCACAGTAATAATTAGCTGCTTTAATCCAAGTACCCCATCTTGTCAAAATTGGTTCAGGTGGTAGCGATAATGATGGGGCTATTGATTTAAAATATTGAATGCGAGAAGGTGCTTTACGGAAAACTTTTTTTACGTTTGCGATAAGTTTGTCAACTTTTGGATATCCTGCTCGTACAGTTTCTGCGATCCTATGAAATGCATGGGTCAAACACGTAACGTGTATAATTTTTGAATAAAATAATTTAATTCCTTCCCTAGCTTTTACCATATAGGGGGCAGCGTCGCTAAGAAACAATAATACTTTATCGTGCTGAATACAGTTAGGCCAACGTAAGTTCATTGATCTATCAAAAAATTGACAAATTGTGGAATGATTACATTTTTCCAACTCCTCGGAATGTAAAAGAAAAATCATACTACTCCCAGTTTCATTTAAAATGCCAATAACAACATTAACTACATATCTACCTGTAATATCGGTAGTTTCATCTATTGATACCCAAATACATTTATTTTGAACATGATCCCTAATTTTTTGAATTTTGTTTTCGTAAATTTCATCAACATAACCTTTTCGTAACGTTGACTCAGAAGGAATATCTTTACCAGTGTACTTCGATAGAAATTCTTTAAAATATGGATTTGATAATTTATTCAAAGGTATATTGGCTGACATCAAAGCTTCACAAAGATCGTGACTAAATATAGACTTTTTTGTTGTGTCCGTTATAAATTGTTGTGTAAGTATTTTACTTGTACCTGGGCGATTTTCAATGCGCTTAGCTGCCCGTTTATGTTTTTCCGTCTTAAGATGTTGGGTGACAATAAGGCTGTAATACGATTGAGAACGTTCGACCTTTTTTAGCGTACGATTGAGATCACTCGAAATGGAACAATGAAATAACTGTTGACCCAAAAAAACAGTACTATTGAGAACGAAATTAAGTGCAACGTTGCCGAACTATATTCAAGTCAAAATAAAAATGAAATAAAACATTGAATAAAATAATTAAAAATTATAAATTTATATTCCCCTATATAGATTTCCCAGATGCATTAAATATTTTATTAATCCTTCAGAAGATTTATTTTGACAGTAATTACTATATGACTGTATTGTTTTTGAAATTTTTTCTTCTGCTTTGGATGCCTTTTAAACAGTACCCTGTTGAATGGTATTTAGTTTTAAAGACGTTTCTTCCTGGGTTTCGAGTGAAGTCTGTATGACAGCGTATATAGGTGGAAGTGTGCAATAAATCTGTCTGTTAAAAGTCCGATGAAAACTTTCTGCGGCATTAGTAGTCCTAAAAATGAAAATTATGCATAATATATTTTCTGAAATGTTCAATATTTGTTGTACAAATTTACCTAGGATGTCGAGATGGTTCTTTTGCCCATAAAACAGGAGGAAATAAACAATCTGGTTCAACATATGTTTTTAAAATATAATCTGCAAATCTATGACCATATAATTCATTTGGACATAACGCCATAAGCTGTATAAAACCATCTTCTACTTCTGTATGTTGCAGAAATGGGAGTCCGAAAAACATTTTCAGCCAATTACCAAATTCACTATTCTCGTCTTTGTAAGCATTCTTTAAAATTTTGTTTTCATTAATCTAGAAACACGTTTTATCCACGCTCACTTTTGTTTCACAAAAATTACAAAACAACACATTTTGGTCTGCTGAAAAAACATCTGACCCAAATTCTGTATTATACTTTTTAACTAAAGCACATGTAATTTGCTTAGGCATTTTTGTAACAAAAACGAAATTAAATTAAAAATTTAATGAAATTTGATACAAAAATAAAAATATAATATTGTTAACAATTAAGCACACGATACCGCAATACACGAAAGGCGAGACTGACGTGCTGAGTGCGGACGGTATGGCTAGCAGATAGAAATATCTTATCTTCATTTGGTGTTAGTCGATAATAATTTATTTCGATAATGCATGGAAACATTCTATTTATAAAATTCTTATTTTATTTTATTTTTCTTAAATGAAAAACAAAAATGTCCATATTATCCATAATATTGTGGGAAATAATCTACGTCGTACTTAATAAGGATGTTATATGCATAAAAAATGTATTCATCATAAAAAAATGCATGTTTTCATAAAAATTGCAATATATGCAAAAATATGCATTTCTTTTTTGGTGTTTTTTGCTACAACTTGAAACAAATTTCTGCCTTACTTAGCAATTTTTTGGACTATTCAATAAAAATATGCAAATTCAATAAGTCCCTAGCCCTAGTTATGAGTATTAAGTGATCAATTAAACTGTTTGATAAACAATTAGCTACATTTATTAAGCATCATTTGATATGTTCTAACATAAGCATAAAATCAAATTAAACAATAACAATATACACAGCTATATGGCTTTTATTATGTGGTAAAATATTAAATATATGGTATACTAAGTAGTGGGTACTACATTTTTCAGATGAGTCAAATTTGGTTTAGCATACAAATGATGCTACAAATTTTAAATAATAAATATTAAAAAACAAAATAAAAATGTATGTATAAAATTAGAGTCTGGCAATTAAATTGTTTGATTATATGACTATGTACCTACCATTTGAAACAATTTATATAGGTAGGTTTAATTATGAATATTATATGAAATGAACTATTTAATACATAATAAATTAATAGTTGATTTTATTATCTACAATTTTTATTATTTACAGTGTATGTACAACGCAACTATCTCATTTAACACGGGCTGGATTATATGGGATGGGTCTTTTATACTTGAATAGACAAAAGTAATATAACTAACATGCATGTATACTATGTAGTGCTTATCATACTACAGTTTAGGTGAATTAATTGGTTGAGGTAATGTATATGACTATATTACTTGATATTACTTATATAGGTAGGTTTGATCGTTTGACATGAGCTCGATTATGTGTTTAAATATTGAATATATAATATACTATGTAGTAGGTACTTAAAATATTACATTTTTTAGGTGAGTCAAATTATGTACCTATATTAATAGACAAAATATAAGTTTTTATTTATTTTATTCTGGCAGTTAAATTCTATAATTCTATAGTATGACTATACTATTAAACTATTTAATTAATACTATTCTATTATCTACACATTAATTTAGCAACCCACCTATATTATTAAACTAGGGCTGGATTATATGGTTAATTTAATACTTGAATAGACAATAGTACAATATAACTAACCTATATGTATAATTTTTAGTACCCTCTTAATTCAGTAAATCTTAATACAGTTTTTAAGTGACTTGATTGGTTGAGGAAATTTTACATTTTAATGCTGTAGATACCAATTTTTATAAAAACTAATAGATCTTCATGTATTTCAATAAAATCTGGTAGTTAAATTGTATAATGATATGCCTATACTGTTTGATATTGCTTATGTAGGTACGTGTAGTTATGAGTATTTAATAAATATAGTTTTTAAGTAAGTTATTGATAAATAACAATAATATTAGTTTAGCAGCGTCGCGTCGTTAGGCTTGAATATATGCGTCGGAGTGTTAGTTTTTTTTCGCGTATCACGGTTTAACGGTCATAGATTTTACACCAGATCTCAACTCGATAGGTGGGTAGGTAGGTGCCTTAGTAGGTGCGGATGACTTGCTGGTCGTGGTTTCGATACCGGCTGCCGAGATTGTCATAATTTTGGGGAGGCCGTGATAATTCCGTGTTTTTTTTTTTGTTATTCACCTTTCGTTATCGCGTCCGCTTTATCATATTATTCGTATTTAAGGTAAATTTTACGATTTTTTTCAAATTCGAGTTTTACCGTCTTTATCGACTCCGTAGGGCGCTGTTGAAACCTTATTCACCTTCCCTGCTAAATGTATAGGTCGTGTGCGGCCCGGAGGCCGATTGACATCGCGGAGAGCTCCGCTGTCGTGTCGCTAATACTATATACAGGCTTCAATATATGCGCCCGAAACGTTTTGAATTTCTAACTTAAAGGCATACACAACCCGAAAAAAAAAAAATTATTTTATTATCGATTTTGATGTTTCACACTGTGAAAAAAAATGTTGCGAAAACAGAATTTGAAAAAACAAACTATTTATAGAGTTACGGGTGAACTACGAATACACTGTGACGTCATTGCGTCGGCCGTTCCCGAGCGGTACTGGCGCGCGGTGACAAACGCATTACAATATCATTATTATTTATTATTATCGTCCATAATAGAATCGTTTATCATAGACCGTCGTTATTTTGTTGCAGTGGTTAATTTCATTTTTATTTGCTGTGATTTAATTTCATGTAATATAGTACCTAATGAAATATAATACTTAATAATAAATTTACATTATAAAACTCACTACTTTAAAAATTATAATAATGTCTCTAATACCATTCAATTTTGATCCTGATGCGGAAGGTATAGACCGTTATTTACAAGAAGATGATGACAATTTTGTGGCTGTTAATTATGAAGGTCGATTAAATAATTCCAATTGGTGTTCTTGTGGATACTGTAAAGGTATGCAAAGTGATATCGAGTGTTTATGCTGCAATGAGTTACCAAATTTAGAAAAAATACGAGAACAAGAAGGCAAATGTATTACTTTACATCAATCGTTTTCAAAACTAATATTGGATAAGGAAATACTGAACATGACTAGACACAATGTAATGTTAAAAACTAAAAACAATATTAATAAAAAAAAATTGGGTCAACATTATCCAGAAAACAAAACGTGGAGATTCATTTGTTATAAACAGTATACGTCTTGGGTCAATTCTTGGATTGCTATGGGAAAAGGAAATCGAGTGGTTTTGCCTTCATGTGTTGTTAGAAAAATAAGGGAAGAATATCCAGAACAAAACGGAATATACGTAGGATTCAAAAATTCAAAAAAATTACCTGCTTAATCAAGTTGTATTACAAAAAATATTATTAATTCGTCAATAAAAATTGTATGCATAACAAAAATATAATTATTTTAAACAAGTGTAATAATTTTTAATTTTTTTTTTCCTTACAATATTGTAATTTATGAACTATTATATAATACATTTATTATGTTACTTTGTTAGTATAACACAATTTAAATACACAAAATCGTTATTTAATATACATTAAAAATATATTCAATTAATATTTTAGAAAACGTGAATGATGAGAATTTTGCATTATTTCCAATGCAGGTCGATCAGTAGGTGCGATGTTTTTAGGCAGAGTTACATTGAGTGGTGTTTTCAATGGTGACATTTCGACTCCGTTTAAATGATCCAGTATTGAATTAATTATTTCATCTCTCCAATTCTTTGTACTTTTTTCATACGCATTTTAGTTACCCATTTTCCAGTAGGTTTAGAAAACAAATAATTTAAACCTATTTTTTTCTTATTTAAATTAGAATTATGATCAATTATAGCAATGATAGATTTTATGTACATCGCTTTAAAAGAAAAATGAACACGTTTTGGAACATATTTTAATCTTAAGTTATGGTAAGACTCTAATCTTCCTGTATGAACATAATTTTTTGTTTGCTTTAAATCTGTCAAAAACTTTTTGTTGCAAATTATTTCTTTCATTAGTTCATAAGGTTTAGAATCAGGAAGTAACCATAGTTTTTGTTTTTTGTACTCATCACTTAACGGTGGATGTTCACACCTTTTTATTACTCCATCCTCTTCCCATTCGTGAACGTTTTTAATATGTTTCAATATAGATGTAAATTTTGTGACTAATACTTCAGAATCACCATTGCATGTTTGTGCCGACCACCATAAATGATTACTTATGGATTGTTTCCATGCCAAAACTTCTTCGTATTTTTTATTAATTGTTTTAAATTTTTTCATTAGGCTTTTAGATAAATGCCATAAATCAAATTCGTGAGTGATTTCTGGGTAACATGTTTTTAACAAATGTCTTATTCCTACATGACGGTCGGTTAACAATAAATCAATTTTGCATTTATCGATATTTATCAATTTATCAATTAATTGTTTACAAGCATTTTTTTCTAAATCTCCCGGCATCATTTTTTTTTGAATTAATTGAAAATCTACGATACATCCAGAATTAATGTCCATAAAAGTGTAAGTGCAATATTTGGCACAAAACCCAGGTGAATCGTACTGACCATCTCCAGCAATCCATAACTGTCCACTTTCCTTGACATAATTTATCTGTTCTGTTCTCTTTTTCTCCCATATTTTTTCGATAAGAGGGTAAGTATATTTATTCATAATTTTATCGTATGTTGTTCTACTAAACATTACAAGTTTTAAACTTGAACAAAATACTTTAAATGTAGCAAATAAAGTACCTGATAAAAGTATAGATGTAGCAATATGTACATGACCTTTAGAAAATTGTTTATTAACGGGCTGTGAAAACCATTTTGATGAGTGACCTTCGATACATTCTGATTTTACACATATTGTTGCACCAATTGCGTACCATTTTTTATTTATTATTTTACTTTTGCAAATATTACAAATCGTAAACAGTGTTAGTAATGAATCGATAAATACTAGACAATATTTTACATCAGCATTTTCGACATTTTCAATTTCTTCTATACAGTCTTCCTCTTCTTTTTCACACTCATAATCCGGATCGTCATAAAAATCATCTGTAAATGACACGTTTTCTTCTTGTTCACTTAAATTATCCTCCGTAAAACTTAGCTCTTCCTCATTTTCATTATGTCCATAATGTTCATTTGAATCAGTATTTGATTTTTTAGCAATTAAACTCTCAACCATATCTTTTTTTCTTTTTTTTTTTTTTTTATTCTTTCAGAACGAGATTTTTAGTTACTGTATTACCATCGCTATTTTTATCATTATTTAATACAAATATTGTTGGTACCGTACCTGATTTTAAACGGGGTGCTCTTAACTTGTATTTGTCTCCTAATAACTTTTGTTTAGAATATCTGAGTCATCAAAATCTAGACTTGTGAAGTGACGGGAACATATTACAGAATTATTGGTTGGTTTAAAATGTTTGCGCTTACAAAAATTGGTCCATTTATTAAAACGAACAGGTGAATTATCGCGATTAGGAAATCTATGCGTTCCTTTATTATTGCTACAACCAAATACACTACAATACGGCATTATTTTCTTCGTAATTAAAATGTAATGTAAACTGTATATTATAATTTTTAAAGTAAAATCTATACATAATATTGTACACAAATAATGAATATAATATATTATTGTACTGATGACACAAGAAACAAAAATAATAATACACGATCCACTAGTGCACTACATACCGACTATACGAGAAGTGAATACTGACGAATTTGTTATTGAAACACGATATTATCATTAAGTATTGAAATAATGTTATATTCATAATTTATAAATAATCAAAATATTTATAGAAATTAAAAATATATCTTTATTCGGTGTTCAACGATATTATTATTGTTACGCGTTTGTTGCCGCGCGCCAGTACCGCTCGGGAACGGCCGACGCAATGACGTCACAGTGTATTCGTAGTTCACCCGTAACTCTATAAATAGTTTGTTTTTTCAAATTCTGTTTTCGCAACATTTTTTTTCACAGTGTGAAACATCAAAATCGATAATAAAATAATTTTTTTTTTTTCGGGTTGTGTATGCCTTTAATTTTGTGTTTTCGGTGACAGTAATGAACGCTGTCCGCGATTCGACGCAGTCGGATTGCATACCTGATGATGTGACCCGGCCGTCGCACATTGTCCACTATCCGACAAAGTCGGATTGCCTACCCTTATTTCTACAGCGAACGTCATTCTAGGTGACTGACCTGCTAGACACTCAAATTAAGACGGCATCTATATGTTTTGCATGGTCGTCCGAAATGATTTAAATTTTTTTTCACGTTATTTATTACTTATTTTGTATTTTCGGTGACAGTTATGAACGCTGTCCGCAATTCGACGTAGTCGGATTGCATACCGGATGACGTGACCTGGCCGTTGCATATTGTCCGCTATCCGACGAAGTCGGATAACATACCCTTATTTCTACGGCGAACATCATTCGAGGGCATTACCTACCAGGGCAACTACGCCCAACGTCGAGGTAGGTGAGTGACCTGCTAAACCCCAAATAAATTGAGGCGGCTATTTGATTAGTTCGACCGTCCAAAATATTTGTATTTTTTTACTTGATTTGGCATTTTCGACGGCATTAAAAAACTTTTATAGCTATCCGGTTAACTAATCCACTATCATTATCAATAATCCACCATCCTTATCAATAATCCAATATTCTTATCATTAATCCACTTATCTTATGACAAATCCAAAATTCTTATCATTAATCCAATATCCTTATCACTAATCCACTTTTTCTTATCACTTATCCACTATCCTTATCACCAATCCACTTTTTTTTATTACTTATCCACAATTTTTATCGTGTTGCTTTTTAGGTTAGTTGTATACTTTCACCAATACCTTTTATTTTTTTTTACTTATGTATACATTTAATGTGTCGTATTATTATTATTATTATTATTGTGTTATTTTTTGGTTTTTCATTCAAGCTGTGTGTAATAAACATTCTATTGCATACAGTACTTGTTGGGTACACAATCGGCAATTTGAATTTACGCGGTGTATGCGATACACATACGTCGTGATGTTGTCACCCTGCCATTCCCGCCGCCGAAAACTGCGAGTGAACTTTGTACCCCAGGAGTAGGGGACGGTACCGTCGCGGTCGAGCTAACGGTCGCCAGCTCTCGCCCGTGTTGTCGTTTCTCAGCCGTCTAGGCAAACTTTTTGATGTCGCCGCCGTCGTTTAATACGCCATATTAACTTCCGTTCCGTAGATCCGAGCCTCGCCGCTCATCAACTCGTCGCGTACAAGTGTTGTCCGCGATCCGAGTTCTGGCCCCGTGCCGACAACCCACGGTTCAACGTTTTTATGTCCGTCGCCCGTTTGTTTCTTCGCAGTGCGATTCCGACCCGTGGTTACTCACGCCTTCCACGTGGTTTTGTTCCGAGCCGAGTCCGCTCTAGGTTCGCACGGTGCGCAACGCACCAATCGTATCGTTTCGACCGCCCGTGTTGCGATACTTAATAGTTCGGTCGCTCGCTCGACCATCGCCGTGAGAATCGTGTTTCGCTCGATCACGCACCCACGTGCTTCGCCCGCACTTCAGATCAACCCCGCACCGCCGTTGACCATCGGCCGCATATACGTGGTGTCGTCGACCCGTCTTTAGTCACATTCGACGAAGGTGCAGGTGGCGCATCCCAAGTGCAACGTCCGCAGCCGTTTTGTTATCACCGTGGTATCACCAACACCATATCAATCATGTCGTACACACGGGAGGAATACGATTCCGCACGTTTTTTTTTTTTTTGGAACACGATTCCGCACACTTTATTGTTCATAGGAATACAATAGGAATTGGGTGCAACGTTGTCAAATTTATTACAAACAGTTTATTATATATATTTATATATATTATATTATATTTATTATATAAATAGTATGATGTAAAAAAATATAATATTAATAAAAATAGTTATCTCATATACCTATAGTGAGCCGTCATTAAAAAAAGAAATATGATATTAAATAATTTAATATAATTTTTTCCCTTGATACATAAAGCCAATAGATGTTAAATATTTTATAATATTTTTATGCGTTTTATAATTATTAAAATGTTTTATAACGTTACATATACGTTTTAAATCGGATGATCCCATTTTACTATGCACGTTTCTAGCAATTGAACTAATTTTTGTCATAGTTTCGGCTTGTATTTCCATTAGTACAGATATTACTACATGCGTTGGTGGGTGAGCACTGTGAAATTGTCCGTTGTACATTTTATGGAAACTTTCCGCTCCATTTGTGGTTCTAACAAAACAATTTTTTTCAGTATCCCTAGATAAAATGTATTATAAAAAATAAAATGTAAGTTACCTTGGACTAATTGAAGGTTCACTTGCCCATAATTCAGGGGGGAATAGACAACCAGATTCTAAGTACGACTTAAGTATGTAATCAGAAAATATATAGCCTTCATTTTCATTTGGACACGTACTCATGAGTTCTAAAAAGCCTTCTTCAACCTTTTCCACTGGGAGAAATGGTAATCCAAAAAATGATTTTAACCAAATGCCTAATTCATCTCCATCTATCAAATATGAAGTTCTTAAAATATTGTGTTCTTGTATCTAAATATATCAAAAAAAACGTATAAATATAAATAAAAATTAAGTAATAATTTTATTTAATTACCTTACGCCACCATGCCTGACCTAAATGGAATCTACACCCAATAATAGCTATTTCAGGAAACATAGTTTTCGCGGCTTCATGTGCAGCTTTTTCAAAATCCACATGTAATGTGTGGATACATAGTCTGGTGGATAAATATTCAAAACATATGTTTTTTAAAAATGTCCACATTTGAATGTAAGTTTCTTCACATTTATCGGGTAAAAAAAAGTATACAAGTGGTATATAAAAACCATTTTTAAATCCATGGATTGTATAAAGTTGTAAAAAATACTTAGGAGCGTATTCAAATGTGCCATCTATAAATATATCATCACACTGTGTGAGTAAATTAATATTTGTTTTCGTCGTAATACAAATGAAGTTTTGATTTTCAGGAACATGAATAAACTTTTCGTTTTTAAATCTAAAGCGATCTTCGTGATAGCACTATTTAATGATTGTGGAAATGTTGGGTAATCTTTTCGACGTAAATCATACATACTTTTTCGAACAGATTTAATATAACTATGAGGTACTTCATAATCCGCTTTTAAAAGCTCAGTTCTTATAATTTTTGAAGGTCTTACTGAAATCGTGTCATTAGCTTTTCTTTTACAATTTTCTCGCAAAATTTGACGCTGGATTTTTTCTACAGTATCTAATGTATGCTTGTGTTCTCCCAGTATTTCCAATAGAATTGTATGTTTTGAGTCAGTTAATATACTTGCAGTACATGTTTTATATATGCACCTCCATTTCACTTTTCCGTCATTTCGTTGACGAATATGCCGATATTTACATGTATTTACCAACGCTAAATCGTTGCCCTTTTCAGATTTTATTATCTCCAATTGATTCTCCATGCCTATCAATTAACTTATATATTTTAACACCATAAAAAATCGTACCCACGCGCTGCGTTTTAACTAGACTGTTCTGACTAGACTGGTATATTTTCCATCGCCATACTGACAACACAGTGGCGGCGCTAGGCGTGGGCGAAGTGGGCCATTGCCCACGGCCTCGCACCTCAAAGGGCCTCGCGTTTCAAAGGGACTTATAATTAACCATAGAAAAATATGGGAGAAGTATCTATACAAAAATTTTTGTATCCATGAAATTATTTTATTAAAAAAAAATCATAAGCATAAATGTTATATTTCGTCATATTTAGTCATTACTAAAAGTACCAGATCACACTATGCGTTTTGTCGGTTGCCGATCGGCAAACGACCGCGACTATTCTATAATTAACATATAAACCGCGTTATCGGGGCCAGACTAACCGATTCGGCGAACCGATTTTATCTAAACTCGATAACGTAATTTCATTTTGACAGTTGTTGTTAGTTCAATTGGTTGTGTTTTATCCTCGTTTCTGTATCGATCGATTACCGAAAATTATATTCAATTTAATAATATTTAACGAAGCAAAAATCATACCACACGTACCTAAGTTGTAAGTATAAAACTTTATTAATTGTGTTTACATTTTCCATTGTTTTTTTTGTTTTATGATATTAGTTATAAAATTATTTTATTATAATATGAAAATAACATAATCAGTATGGAAAACGATTTATTGTGACAGAATAGATATACCTATAATAATAATTTTTTATAATAGGGAAGTATGGAAATAATATATTTTAGTATGTTGTATTGGAAATGTTAGTTAAAACTTTAAGAACTAATAAATAATTGTAATTTGTAATAGAATATTATTTGTATTATAAATATAATTTAATAAATAATAAAATAATAATTTTATAAATATTACATAATAATTTATTATTAAAATATAATTAACTATCCATATGTAGGTATCATGTCTGGATCTAGTAGAGACAGAGATACTGGTCGGAAATGGGAATCTGGTGCTTCCAAAAGAAAGAGAAAAGCTGAAATGATGCAAGTGAACCAAGCTATGAGTACTAGTATGATGAAATTTCTAAACAAAACCAGTACATCAACAACTACAGACTTAGACGAACCTAATGCCAAAATGGATTTAAATGAAGGAAATTTATCCAATAAAATTTCAAAATACAATGAAGAATTGACAAAAGAAGTTGAAACTAAGTCTGATCTTGAAACTTCTCCGCCAATAAATACTTTTGAAAATAAAGAAATTACTTTTTATGTTAACTCTAATATAAATAATATTTGCGATTTAGAGATGCACAAACAAGAAATTGTTTTAAGTGAACCACTAATGAGTTTAGACCCAGGGAAATGGGTGTTTCCGTTATCAGGTTCACAGCGTCACGATTTAGTTCAAAATGGTCCTCAACAGATGCTAGATATTTGCGATGAAAATGATCCTTTAGACAATAATAAGAGACATTTTTCTAACTTCCACTATACAAGAAAATTAAGTAATGGCGAAACTCAACATCGCAGATGGCTAGTTTATTCTCAATCTCAAGATAAAATATATTGTTTTCCGTGTACAGTTTTTTCTAATTTACAAACACAAATGATTCGTGAAGGATGTTGTGACTGGAAACATCTAAGTACAATTTTGCAAAGACATGAAAAGAGCCAAGAGCACATGGTGTGCATGATTAAATGGGTAGAATTTGACAAACGAATTAAACTCGGGAAAACAATAGATCAAGAAAATGAAAAACGGATTCGTGAATCACAAAAGCATTGGTACAATTTGTTTGAAAAATTAATTAATGTAATAAATTTCTTAGCCTCACATAATCTATCATTTAGAGGTCATCGAGAATCAATGAAGTTAGATGATAGCAATAACTCTGGATCTGGAAACTTTATTGATTTATTAAAATTATTGTCCAAATATGATCATTCATTACAGAACCATTTTCAACTAATTAATGAAAAACAACTGGCACAACATTATTTGAGTCATGATATCCAAAATGAATTAATTAAACTTATGTTTAAAAAAGTAATTGAAGAGATTATTAGTAAAGTAAACTAGTGAAATATTATGCTTTCATGCTCGACTGCACTAGAGACATAAGTCGCGTTGAACAGATGTCCATTATTTTAAGATTTTGTAATACGTCAACCGGTGATATAGAAGAACATTTTATTGGATTTATTGCTGTTGATTCCACAACAGGGGAAAATTTAACAAACATTATTCTACACGAGCTAAAAAGTAATGGTTTAGATATTCAAGACTGTCGTGGACAAGGTTTTGATAATGGCGCGAATATGGTAGGAATAAACAAGGGTGTTAAAACACGAATATTAAATATTAATCCAAAAGCATTCTTTGCGCCTTGTGGTTGTCACAGCTGGAATTTGATTTTAGTAGATGCTGCTAAGTCTTCCATTACAGCTAAAACATTTTTTGGCTTTATTCAAAAAATTTATTTGCTCTTTTCAAAATCTAGTAAACGATGGGATCTTATTAAAGATAAATTAAAACTAACATTAAAGTCTTTATCTGAAACAAGGTGGGAAAGTAGAATTGCTGCAGTCAAAGCAATATTATTTCAATTTGACGATATCATTGATTGTATAAATATACTTAAAATGCAAATAGTAGACGCAGAAACTCTATGTGATTGTGAAGCCATTTTAAAAGAAATGTTAACATTTGAATTTATTGTTGCAATACATGTGTGGTATGAAATTTTACTTCGTGTAAATAATATAAGTAAAATCTGGCAATCAGTTCAAGTTAATTTAAAAATGGCTGTTGATTCTTTAAATAATTTTTGCAATTGGATTCAAGAATATCGTGATATAGGATTCAATAAAAGTATTATAGAATCTCGCCAGTTCATAGAAAAAAGTAGTTATGAAATAGAATTAAATTTTAAAAACAAGAGAATAGCAAAGAAGAAAAAAATGTTTAGTTATGAACACACTGATGAACCTATAGAGAATGGTGAAGAAAAGTTTAGAGTTAACTTTTTTAACAGCATGATTGATGGAATTCTACATGACATTAAATGGAGATTTAAATCATTGAATGAATACTTTGAATATTTTGGTTTTATTTATGATATAAATATTTTAAGATCCATTTCCAAAGAAGATCTTTATAAGCATTGTTGTGATTTAGGTACAGTTCTTCAAGAAGGTGAAAAGAGCGACATTCAATCATTTGAATTATACGAAGAATTACAACTCATAATTTCAAGTCTACCAGACTTTATTAAGGATGCAAAACAACTCATCAAATACATAATAGAAAATAATTTACAAGAAATATATCCAAATGTTTATATAACAGTCAGAATTATGCTCACTATTCCTGTCAGTACAGCTTCAGCAGAGAGAAGTTTTTCGAAGCTTAAAATAATTAAAAATTACCTACGAAATACGATGACACAAGAAAGACTCTCAGCATTAGCAGTTTTGTCCATTGAAACGAAAATTGCAAATAATTTAAATTACGAAGATATACTTAAAACATTTAGTGAAGCAAAAAGCCGAAAAGTCCATTTCTTGTAAATAAAAAAAATGAAACTTCTAACAGTATTATTAATTTAAAAAAATATGTATTTAATTTTATAATTATGTTTAAATAAAATTATATTGACTACTTTGCAAATAAAAGGTTAATAATTAGAGTTTATTGTTTTAAAAAATTGTAAATCTTAATATTTATTAAATAACTATTGTTACTTAAATGTTTATTAAAAAAATTTTAAAAAAAGGGCCTCTTTAAGTCTACTTCGCCCACATATTAATTTTACCTCGCGCCGCCACTGTGACAACACCAACCATAACAACTATATTATGGGTAATTTATCAAAATAATCTCGTCATTACGATATTATCGTTATAATGTGAGGTCGCATAACATGTAATTTAATGTAATATGTTGTTATCTTTATCGACTTTATCAAAAGACCCGACTTATCTTATTTTCAATTAGTTTGAACTTGAAATGTCGTGGTAAATAGGTGGAAAAGTTCAGGTCCCTAAATAATATGCACTAATTGTATCAATCTCATGTTACAAGAATAAACGTGCGGAATCGTATTCTTTATATGGCAACGTCGCATTCGAATACAATACGGAGTTGGGTAGAAAAAAAAGGTAATATAGAACAATGAACGTGCGGAATCGTGTTCTACCCGTACACACAATTATTGCTGTTCATTGTCATTACTTTCTACTTTACTCGATATTTATGTATGAATTATTTTGTAAATTTATTCGTGAGCCGATCGTTTTGTGATCGCGCATATTATTTACTAACATTAGTATAAGTTATCTTTCCGAATTGCAGAATGTCACAATAAACTATTTTACCTTTACTGCAAAAGATTGTCTTTTAAGTTGCATCTAAGGGTATCTCGCATCATCAGTGTATTAAAATTGTTTTATTTGCAATCAGCCCCTATTCCGTCACGTTGTTATTGGTTTCTAAATACAGTCCACTTTTTCTTCCCTCCCACAGTCATCGAACCGGTAAAATGTATGTAAGTACCGCCACACAAGACGGGTTGCGTGTTGGCCGCCGTCCGCGCGCGCACTCACACACACACGCACACTCGTCACCGGCTTTTCGTGTGCAGCAGTCATCCGCACAGTACTATACATTAAATACATCAATTACCATCAATTGCCATCAATAGTTTCTAAGAGTTTTATAATTATATATTATGGTGTATACGTAGGTTGTACCATACATTATGTACTTCTACAGAGAGTTCTATAGGTGGTCTACATTAGTACACAGTGGTGCCTACATACTATTGATAGATTTTTACTGTAGGTATTGCATTGAAAATTATTACGATTCCATCGTTGTTAGCATATAATAATATTTTATGCATGTGTCATTTTTAGCAATGTGTCCTGTGTTATTTTGCTCACTGCTGGTTTTTAGGGTAGTTGTATATTTTTACCAATACCTTTTATTTTTTTTTACTTATGTATACATTTAATGTGTATTATTATTATTATTGTGTTATTTTATGGTTTTTCATTCAAGCTGTTTATACACGTTAAGTACACCAATTAACTAATGTACCAAATAGATATTAATTTCAAATTGTAAACTTTAAAGGCTCAGCAAAGTGAAACACACTTTTACGGATTGTTATTTTCGTTGACATAAATTATCATTATACAGTGATTATACACAGTCGCACAGATAATGTACTCCAGCTGATACAAGTTTTTATTTTTTATAGATTATGCTTTACATTTGATGTGTTGTTTCCACAGTATAAAATGTAAATTGATATTAATACACCAATTATATACTGTTCTCGCATTTCTCACCTAATATACTAATTCCAACTGTGTAAATTATTTAAATTGTAAACTTATATTAATATTTAGCTACTCAAGCCACTTTTGTTTTACGTATGCTACTACAAAATTTATTTATCGAAACATATCATAATATACCTGTTGGGTACCGAATCGCCTTTTTAAATCTCGCGCAACGTGATTGTCACGTCCCGCGATCTAGAAGTTGTCATCCTTATTAACCACGGCCGATATCACGGAGGAGGGGACGTTACTGTCGCGCCTAAACACCGGTCGCCGGCTCACGCCGTTTTTTTCGTCGTCGTTGCCTAGCCGTCGTGACTTTTACACGTGCCGTTTTTTTGTCTCCGTTTTACCGGAACTTTTTTTCATGTCGCGAACCGGTGCGCCGTCGCCGTCAACAGTACCATATTGGTTTTCTTCCGTGCGTCCGAACCGTTGTGCGTTCGATTTTCCTATTGTGTCGTCAGCACACACACGAATTCCTATTTGGTTGCCGTCTGCGCTTATACCACGTGTCTTCATTCGAAGTTAACGCCGGCCCGTTTATTACGCAGTGCGTTTCGCCGTGATATTGATACCCACGTGTCTTCATTCGAAGTAAACGCCCGCCCGTTATTACGCAGTGCGTTTCGCCGTGATATTGATGCCCACGAGTCTTCATTCGATTTCGTCTTAATTGATGTTCGGTGTATCGTCGCATTCAGGACTACCTTCACTTACTATTGTCGTTCCGGGGCAACCATACCGTCACCGTGTTATCACCACAGATGTCTATATTATACTAGATACCGAACTGGGCGGTTTCTATATTACGAAAAGTGAGGCACACTGATAAGACGGCCGCCATGTTTTCGGTTGGCAAAACACTATTTACTAGCCTCAGATCTCTATAATAATTAATAAATATTATGTACAACGCAAAAAACAAACAAAATAGTATAGGTAGTAATTAAAATCATATAATTTTATTTTAAAAGTATACATGCCATAGGTAAATCTTTTTATTGATGGTTAAATAATACTAGTTTTGTTAATAAACGTCGTTTACTTACAATATCAGATGTTTTAGATTTTGCAACATGGTGCAATCTAATTTTTAAATATTCTTTACAAATAATAGTAACTAATTCTAATTTATGGTTCTCTAAGAATCCATCATTAGGACATTTTACATCAACTAAAATATTAGAGTTATAAACGTAATTTTTTGCAAAAATAATTATCTTTGACGTTAAACTAGAATTCAACATTTTAATTGATTTAAAATTAAATGTTAAATCTATAAGTGTTCTTTCAACAAATTTTACAACTTTTACAACAAAAGATGAACTTTTTACCAGCCCACCTCTATTTTTAATAGCAACCAATTTAGAATTTTCATTTAAAATAGCATAATTATGTTCATTAAATTTTTCCAGTAAGTTCTCACAACAAGGTAAACAATCTATTTTTTTTGAAATTCTTCTCACAATGAAACCACAGATATAATATAAAATATTTTCTTTTACCATCCTAAAGCCATCAGCTTCATTCATGAATATATCTGGTATTTCTTCTTCTTTTTCCGTTTCCTCTAAGATACTTTCATCATGTAAATGACTAATGTCCGCAGAATTTCTTTTTGCCCAACGTATTTCAAAAACACTTTCATTGCTGGATTTATCAAAAGCCATGCAGTTGGCTGCATATGAAGAAGTGACAGAGTTTTTCAATAATATTTGTTTCATTGCTGTTCTGAATTCTAATACATTAGGATTATTGTTATGACCAAACCTTTGTCGAATTTTTGAAAACAGTATTTCTATATGGTCTTGGGAAAGTTTGTATGTTAAAAAATACTTGTAATCAAAATTATTTAGAAGTTCTTCAGCAATAGAAAATACTGATTTTACAGCTACAGCAAAACCTAAAATATTTTTGAACTATTAAATATGGGCATGTAAAAACTATACTTATAATCGTCTGTTGTAACTTACCAATTATAAAAGTTCTCCGAGGAGTGTCACAAATTAATGTACCATTTATATTGGTTAAACTTAATAAATAATCAACTAACGGTATAATAGTTTTTTTCATATTTTCAATATCACTTTTATAGAGTGGTTTTTTGTATCCATTACCATATGGATTACGGGTGTTCAGGAAATCAAATATCCTGTCAATAGTTCTGATAAATTTAACGGTTTCGGCACCTAAAAATAGAATCTAGTAAAAATTGTTGTTTGAACTTATTTAGGTAGTTATAAAACTTTGCATTCAATCATTTATTTTATAATCTGAAAAAATTGGCATTATAAATCAATTACATTATTGATTATAAATTATAATTCATAAATAAAAGTAAAGTATGAATGCAAAAATTGATTTCAAGTAAGCAAGCCAGGCATAAGCATTAGTTAAGATTTAGACTAGTATACAAAAAGAATAATCAATAATTAAATTTTTTTATAGCCAAAAAAATATGCCCTACAAGGAATTACTAATTTAAAAGTTGAGAGCAGCAATTTTCAAGAATTACAATTGTTAAAAGCGATATCATTAGAACTTTGAAAAAATTCAAGTGCATCAGCAACAGATGAGCTTAAAGTTTGAACAGCAAGCTTCACTTTCATGATATTTTTTTTCCATTCCATGTGTGTAGCTGTCAATTTATTAGCTAAGTTTAAACCAATATTTTCTTGAGCTAAACAAGCAAGCAAAATAATTTAGGAAAATAAATTAAAATAGTGAAGTATAAAAATACAATGTGTGTGCAAATACGTGTTCTCATATAAAAATTATAACTATACAATTGTAAAACAATGAACAAACCATTTTTTAACTTTTGTATGTATTCCCAATTTATTACACCATCATCACTTTTAAGTTCTTTATAAGTTGCCAAAGTATTTCGAGCCAGTTTTAAGTTATGACATGCGTCCGGTACATAGCATATCTAAAAAGTAAATATAAATAATGTAATATTTTATATTTTTACTATCACATACAATAAAAATAAAATACCTTCCGATCTATACCAGGAACAAAAAAATACTCCACTATTTCAGAATAAGAACCTTTTATTTTACAACCCAGTTGTTTCATCGTTGATAAATTAGCTGAAGTTCCATCACATGTAACCGACCAAACACGCACACCAACTTCGATTGCCATGGTAATTGCTGTTGTTATAAGTCCAGCTTGTACTGAAGCCGAGCTTTTACATTGAAGGAAATATCCAATTGGAAATTTCCATTTACCGTTTAGACAAACCAACATAAATACAAGTGCTTCAGTGGCTTCAGTTTCTTATGATTCAACTTGAATATTACCAAAATCACAATAGCCTAAAAATCTGTCATGACTTGAATCATAAATAATTTTTTTACGAATCGCTACAGCATCAAATACTAAATTGCAGTCATAATCTTCAGGAGGTATGCTTTTCTTAATAAATGTAAAAACTTCCTGGAAAAATCCCGGCTCAGCATTGACAGATGAAGTCCAATTAGTGATTGACGATGGATGGGGTAAACTTAAAATAGTTCTACTAAACAATTATAATTTATCATAATTTAAAATAAAAGTATTTACCTGCAAAAGTTATAGGCTTTAGGAGAGTAGTAATGTAAGGTTAAAGTTAATTGTTTCATTTCTTTTGTGTATCTTCGACCAGTAGTTTTATTACTGTTTTTAGATTCATTCTTAAATAAATCAATAACTGAATCTGCAAAATTTATAGTTTGTAATTTTAATCACAAAAAGGGTCATTTATCTTATTACTTTAATTTAATTTACCATTAAAATTGTTTAAAATAACATTTTGTTGTTCCAAATCAATATGCCCTTTATTTTTTAATTTTTTTATTAAATCTGCCATATTATTGACTTTATTTGTTTTTCGTCTTAATTTTTGGCGCAGTGATTTAATTCTTCGCCTTAACTTAACTTCTGTAGTATAAGTATTTGATGTTTGTACTTCTACATCAGTAAATGTAGGTGTATTATCCACTTCAACTTCAAGACATGTGTTATCGACATTAGACTCATCTAACATAAAACAAATTTAATTAGATACACATATAATTTCTATATAAGATAGTCAAAGACAGTCTATGAATTGAATTAAATTGTAGGCATAGTATAAGCCTTCTATGGTTATAGGTATTCAAGTCGTTATCAATGAAAAAAAATTTATAAAATAGCTACCTGCTGGAATAGGGACTTCATTAGTTATAGTTCTAAGAGTAGGTGGCTTTCTTGGTTTTTTATTTTTATTTTGATAATATGTTGGAAATGAAGGAAACACAGAAGGTACAGCATTGATTTTCAATAATGGTCGGTCTGCATCTGGCCTAATCATAAAATCATTCTCAGTGAAATGCACACTACAAATACGACTCCACTGAGTTGGATTGAAATTTTTCCTTCTAATAGCATTTACCCACAGCTGAGTTAATTCTTCATTTTTAATAGGAAATCTACAAAAAATATATTCATAATTAGGTGCTTATAAATAATAAACCAAACTATATAAATTAGAATGAATATTATCACCGAAAAAAATGTATTGATTTCCCTGGTTCAAATCTGTTTGAACATCCGAAGGCAACACAGGATACTGGCATTATAATTATAATAATAGGAAATCTACAAAAAATATATTCATAATTAGGTGCTTATAAATAATAAACCAAACTATATAAATTAGAATGAATACTATCACCGAAAAAAATGTATTGATTTCCCTGGTTCAAATCTGTTTGAACATCCGAAGGCAACACAGGATACTGGCATTATAATTATAATAATAATATAATAATATAGTTATTATTATGAACTTGAAGGATGTAGCGAATACCGAAGTTCGTAACAAATTCAGTAGATCAGTAGAAAAACAATTTTAATTGTTACAAAATAGTAAATAAGCAATATTTAACATACGAATTATACAATATTTTGCCAACCGAAAACATGGCGGATACAGATAAGAATAAAAACTTGGGCTTCACAAGATAAGCGGAGTTCGGTATCTAGTATAATATAGACATCTGTGGTTATCACCGCTATTCAACGCCGATATCAGGTCGTACACACGTATTCATTGTTTACTTTAGAATCCGCATCACGCGAAATGTATTTTTTGTTGTTAAATTATTATTCAAATTGATTTATTGATTTGCCGATCGGATTGTGGTCGTGCATTATTATTATTATTTACTAACCCTAGTTAATAAGGCATTTCCATTGCAGAACGGTACAAAATAAATTGTTTTGTACATTTTCATATACCGCAAAACATTGTTGTTGATAATTACCCTACTATCTTGCATAGATTCAATATTTATTCCTTCTCTTCTATACAGTCCACTCTCTCATTATCCACTTTCTCATTATCCTCCTTGCTATCAGACCTACGAGGAAGGATTCACTCGACGAAGACAGCCCGCGTGTTGGGTTTACGTGTAGCTGCCGCCTGCGCACACACGCACACACACACGCGTATTCGCGTCGCCCGGCTTCGTGTGCAGCCGCTCGCACAATATCAGTCACATTTATTGTATGGCAAACTTTTAATTACAATTCAACGGTTGTAGGGATTCTTCGTCATGTGCATAATATTTTTCAATGTAAATAATGACACACCGATGGTAACACTAACAGTTTAAGCAGTGGCGGCGCTAGGATTTTTTGCTAGGTAGGGCCAATGGAAGGCCAACAGTTATAAGGTAGGGCCTCCAAAAAATGAGATTTTAACAATAAATAAATAAATAATAATAAAAAAACACAATTAAAATGAACTAATTATTATATTTTAAAACTTTAAATGATTACAACACTATAAAATAACTACTTTAAAATAATTCTACGATTGCTATGTGTATCTGCAAACTTATTTATTATTTCATCAATGTCTAGTGTGCTTCACGTTTTTCAATTGATATAATGCTTAAACTTGTAAGGTTAGTGTCTAATAAACTATTTCTTAAGTAACTCTTTACGCGTTTCATACATGAAAATGTACGTTCACACGCAGCTGATGATACGGGTATTGTTATAGCAATGGAGCATAATTTATATGTTTCCGAAAATGCTATTTCATATTCCTTAAGAAAGTTTAAATTATTTTTTGTTTCATAACGGTTCATGGACTTATGTAATATTTTTAATTCTGATTTTAGGCATTCTATATCACCTAAATAAGCTTTAGCAAAAGGAAGTATAGTGTCATATGTTAAAAATGTTATTGATTCTGGATTAAGAGCACTTATACCGCTTATTATATCAGAATTATCACCGAATCTCTTATTTAATTCATTTGTTATTTTGTCCAAAATACAATAGAATATTCCCGATCTAAATTCGTTTTCTTCTGTTGGCACTAGTATTTCCATAGTGCTATTTTCATATACAAATTTTTCCTACCCTTTTGGTATTTTTTTTATTCTTCTTTGTTTAACTTTTTCAGATGGATGTGTAATATTACAATTTTTTGAAATATTTGTTGCTTCGTTATAAAATAATTTGTGTTTTTCAGGATTTCTCAATTCCAAAAAGTATTTTTTTGTAGATTCCGCTAATATAATACTATTAGCCATATCAGCCTTAACATCTTTTAAGTATTTACTTAGTATTTGTATTTGATATAGAATATCATCAAATACCAATAGTAAATAAATAAATTTAAAATCAATTTTTCTTAATAGTCCTTCAGCTTCAAGAGAACGTTCTATATTAGTTGAAAATGATAATTTATTTAAAAGTAACAGAACAATTGTAAGAGTACTTCTTATAGCTTTACAACAATAAACTTGCGAAGACCATCTTGTTAGGCATAGGCGTTTTAATTCTACAGGTTTTTTTGTATTTAATATTTCTTTTTGTAATTCAATGAATTTTGAATGAACTACAGCACTAGAAAAAAAAACATATAATTATTGTAACAAATTAAAGAATAAATCAGCTTCTTCTATATTTTTTGCTACATCAACTATTACTAGATTTAGTCAATGGTTTGCACAGTGGGTATATATTGCTTGAGGGACTTCATTTTTAAAAATAGCTTGTACACCATTAATGCGGCCCCGCATAACACTTGCTCCATCGTATGTTTGTGCAACACAATTGTTGATATCAATTTGGCATTTACTTAAAACTTGTTTTATATGCAAAAATAGAGAATTAGCATTTAAATTTTTAAGAGGTGTGAATCCTAAAAATCTCTCTTTTATTTCACCTCGGAAAAAATATCTCACTACAATCGAAAGTTGCTCTGTCTTAGATACATCTTTTGTTTCATCAGCCAAGACTGCAAAATAAACTGATTCTTTTATTTCTTTAGAAATTTTAGATAAAATCATGGTGGACATAATATGAACAATTTCATTTTGTATTGAATGGTGTAAATACCTTGCATTTTTTGGTCCATTCATTTTTATTTTAACTACATCATCAAAATTACTAATAGCACTCATAACCTCAATAAAATTCCCCCTATTAAAACTTTGTTCATTTTCAATATGTCCTCTTAAAGCTTGTCCTTGAACTGCCAGCATTCTTAATGAAATAATGATTGCCTTCATATATCTTCTATTTTCCATTACTAAACGTTCATGTTGGTCTGAAATTTGAGATAAGACTGAAGTATTTTTATTTTTATTTTTTTTATATTCCACCCATGATATTAAACATTGTTTATGTTCGTCAGATTTATCATGCAAAGGAAATCCTTTGGCAGACATTGCATTTTTCCAATTTTTGTATCCTGTAGTTCTATAGTTTGTGTCTAAATTTGTTTTTAATTTATTGGAAAAAAATCTGCAAGGAAAGCAAAATGCAGAATCTTCAGTTATACTGTACTCCAGCCATTTGTAAAGTTCATACCAGTTGGAATTGAAACCTCTCATTCTTTTTGTTTGACCGACTCCATACACAGTTTTTGGATATTTTTTTAATTTGGGTTGAGTAGGACCGTCATCTAAAGTTTGACTTATATCATTAGGACCAGGAACTTGTCGAAAACTATCTGGTTTTATTAAATATTTCTCAGCTACTTCATGTTCGTTATAATTATTAATCACCTCTACATCATTTTCACAATTGCTTTCTTCACTTGAATCATCACTAAAAAATAATATTAAAAATAAAATACTCTTAATACAGATAAAAGCTGATAATAACTAAGCAGCTTAAATATTAATTTCTATTACTAAATGTATGATAAAATATAAAAATAATCAAAATTTAATTAATTTAATTTTTAACTACATATCTACATAAATTATTATAACTTTATGAGATGTGTAATAGAAAATTATCATTTAATTTTTTTTTTTATACATATATAAAGTGAGCAAATTAAATAGATTGTAATGAGTTAAAAATGAATGTAAAATATCTACCTAAAGTATTGAAATAAATAATAATAATCAAATAAAATTATAAAATTGTATTTATGGAACTGTTGACTGTTTCTTTTATTGTTATTATTATTTACTACATAGCTACTTAAAAATTAAAATTTAAAAAATATTTATATTAATTTAAAGTTAAAATAATAAATAGCAATATAAAAATATTATAAAAAATCAATATTGACCATCTCCAGAATCATTTTTTCATCAAGTAGGTACCACCTACTAATGATTTATCATTAAGTTCAAATTTAACATATCACTGGAATGTATCTAATGACAGGGTACTTACTATAGACAATACTATACAGCAGTTTTTTTTTATACTTAATATGATAATATCTATTAATTTTAAAAGTATTAATATTACACATGATTACCATAGACAAAGATTAAGACCTCCTAAAAAACATGCTACTAAACATATAAGCCCACCTCAATATTTCACAGGATGTCAGGATCTCAATTGATAAATACATGATTGCACTTGCGCATCACATACCCTTTATTAAAATATTATAATAGGTAATTAGAAAAATAAATTGACACTAACCTACTTAAATTATTATTTTCATAATCATCATCATCATCATTAGACATCAATTCTTGATTGCTTCCAATTGCAATATTATGAATATTTCTTTAAAAGAAAAAAAATTATTAATAAACTGGTACTCACAAACTACAATTACATTGTGATAAAATAGGTACACAATTCTAATAGATTATGGAAAAATATAAAATATCAATACTGAGAACAATGAGTTATACCTATAAAATACTTGAACATATTATATTCAAGATACATACAGATATTTAAATATTCAATATATAATTGATAGGCAATATTAAATACCTGGTTATAGGATTAGAAACTATCAAACTGGAGCATTTCGGTTCGCTGTGTCCATACTCATCTTCAGAAATAGTATTAATAAAACTTTTTTGTTTTTTTGATTTAATAAAAAAGTCACTTATATTATTTGTATTTCTCTTCGACATATTTCTTTTTTTATAAAATGATACAGTTGGAATAGTTGGATGAATTACACACGTAAAAATAAATATATAGGTAGACAATATGTCAATAATGAATGCACTAAGTACTGTCAACTTTACAGTGCACACTTTACGAGTGGATAATATTATTAATTAATATAACATGATTACAAAATACAACAATACGATGAATGATAATTTTGGAAATAATTGATAATGAGCATAATCTAGCACAGTATAACTGTCCCGCTGATATATATTAATAGATACACGCAGGATTTACCCATATAGCCAAACGTGTGTATGTATATTATACCGATCTATACATCTGAATAGTATTATCACAAAACATATGAATACGATGAATCGCAGAGCCTCATAGCTTGATTGTATAAATCAATCTATTATGAAGAACTTTCTTTATAAATTATAATCGTTCCTCGTAGGCTGTAGCCCGTATAAGTATTAATAATCATAGACATAATGATATCAATAATACAATAACCATGTTTATTTTTCCCAACTCTATCTCCTTTACTCAATGTTGGCTGACGTATATTACATACAGTGAACAAAATACAAATACCATTATTTAATATTTTCTGCTTATGAAACATGACTATATTATAATTAAGACTAAGGTCAGGTCAGTGGTAGGGCCACTGGTAGGGCCAGGCGTTTTCAGGTAGGGCCATGGCCCTACCTGGCCCGTCCCTGGCGCCGCCACTGAGTTTAAGTAAAAAACTGTGAGTCTTCGTACAATTTTCAAAAATTAGTTCTTAGTTTGCTTAAATGTTTCGATTCGCTTCACTTCAAAATAAATTAAAATTATTAAACATTATGATATAATATTACACTGCAATGCAATGCAATGCTATGCGTCTACAGAACATAAAATAAATTAAATTCACTTGAATTATATAATAGTAAGCCAGTCATTATATTGTTAGTCATATTTTCAATAATCCTTTTTAGGTACGTCAACTCGAGATACGTCTAGCGATTGTTTTCGTACAATTTGCACGGCAAGTCACGTGGTCGTCAGGCTTCCTGTTCACCTGGAGGGTCGTCAGAACGTGTACTTTGCGCCGGGCCAAGAAGAAGAAAGGCTACAGAACCAAGCTGTACGTCACACGAAACTCACGCAGTTCTTCGCGCTGAACGCGACCAACGTGGCGGCTCGACAATATTTGTACCACGACATACCGACGCATTACACCTGGCAGGTTCCGCGGCCAGAAAGAAATATCGGAAATGTCAAACAATGGTGTCCGCGGCTGATTCGGATGGCCAACGTTACATTGGCTCGGATGTACATAGGGAACCCACTGGACCAGGACCGTTTCCACTTGAGACTGCTACTTCTGAACCGAAGAGGCCCGCAGTCCTTTCAAGACATAAGGACGGTGGACGGGGTCGTTCACGAAACATTCACGGCGGCTGCGGTTGCACTCGGACTGTTGGAAGACGACCGAGCGTGGCGGGATTGTTTGACGGAATCGGCGACGTTGGACACGCCGCGGCAACTGCGGTATCTGTTCGTCACCATACTGGTGCTCTGCCAGACATCAAACACGCTGGCGTTGTACGAGGCGAACGAAGCAAATCTAATGGAGGACTTCGACCGGCGCCTCCAAGACGTCGACCGCGCGAGGGCCGCGTGTCTGGCAGCCATCGAGGATCTACTTCGTGTGCACGGAAAGTCGCCGGTCGACTACGGTTTGCCCCTCGCCGACCTCCGTCTACTGGAACCGCTGCAGGACGATGCGCTGTTTCGAGAAATAGACGAGGCGGCACGGTGGGCCCCACAAGTGGACGCCTTGAACGCCGAACAGCGAACGGTGTACGACCGCGTGATGGCGGCCGTCGACGACCAACGCGAGGTGTCGCGAACTTTCTTCGTCGACGGACCCGGAGGTACGGGAAAAACCACGCTGTACGGGTGCCTGATATGGTCGCTTCGGCACCGACCACAGCCGCGGGAGGTGTTGTGGTGCGTTGCGTTCACCGGGATCGCCGTGTCGCTCATGGATTGCGGCATGACCGTGCACTCGACATTCGGACTGCCGTTCGGCACGCTCACCGAAGACTCGACGTCCACCATCACCATGCAGTCAGAGCGAGCTCAGAAGATAAGCAATGCGGCGCTCATCGTCTGGGACGAAGCCCCCATGTCACCGGGACTGCAACTGACGGTGGTGGACAGCCTGCTCAGGGACGTCATGGTATCGGAATTGCCGTTCGGTGGTAAAAACATGCTGTTCGCCGGCGACTTCAGACAGATATTGCCGGTGATCCGGAGAGGGACGAGAGCCGATATCGTCATGTCGTCGATCAAGAAAAACGGTCTTTGGAGCGTCATGGAGCGCTTCAATCTGGTCCAGAACATGCGCGCGGGCAACGACGCGGACTTTGCGTCTTGGTTGCTTCAGCTCGGCAACGGCCAACTGCCCGCGGTCGACGGCGTTCTTGACACCGTTCAAATCCTGAGGCAAATGTTATGCGACGTCGCCGATTTGATTGATTTCGTGTATCCGCAGCAAATGTCGTTGGCCAACGTCGACGAATTTGCTCGGTGAGTCGTAGTGTGTCCCACCAACTAAGACTGCAGAAGTGTCAACGGGGACGTGCTGGAGCGCGTCGACGGTGCAGAGACGACCTACAAGGCCGTCGACACCATGATGGCGGACGATGCCGACGAAGTGGCCAATTTCCCCACAGAGTTCCTCTATATTGATTCTAAAATCTTGAATTTTGTCACATGCGAATCTTTAGACATCCCATGCAATACCTATCTAAGGTCATTAATTTCACTGAAATCCTTACAACCCTTATAACTATTTATAACTGTTATTTGATCCACACACCACTCATATAATTTATTGTGTTGTAATAGTATGAACTATATTATGTATTGGTAAATAATAGAAATTTAAAAAAATCCTTCCTACTGTACCTAAAGTACACACATAATAATTTAAAAATATTCAGTTGGAAAGCAAAAGGAAAATAAAATATAATTTAAAATGAAATAGTTTGTTGAGAAAAAATGTTCCTGTTAAAAACTTACTTCTTTTTTGGGAGTCTGCTCTCGGTACCTGAAAATGATATGTTTGATTAGAATTATTAATTTCAAAAAATCAAGTTTTTTTATTATATCCTTACATCTTTTTGCCCTGGCGGCATAGGAGACATCACTAATTTCCTGAAAATTATGTGTTCAATTAGAATTATCAATATCAAACACTTAAATATATAAACATATCCTTACGACGTTTGGCGGTGGGCCCGGTGGCGTCTCACTCGCAGTGACGTAGAGCTCCTGAAAATAATGTGTTTGATCAAATATACTAAATATATATTCTTACCTTCTTCAGTATACCGCTCTGAGAATAATTTGTTTAATTAGATTTTTTGATTTCGAAAACTTGAATGTCTTTTTAAATATACTAATATATCCTTACGCTTGGCGACGGCCGCCGCCTACCACCATCACGACCCCTGTCACCGCCCCTTTTCGACGATCCACTTCTGGGCTTGTCTAAATTATAAATTACAATCATATAAAAAAATATATTAAGACTGTTATTAAGGAATATGTAAAGTATACACATCATGTGGGTGCGTGAAAACGTTTCCGTGTTTTTCGGAGGTTCATATTATGGGGAACACAACATCAATCAGCCGATCGAGTTTCGCTTCTATATTGCTATACTACAACTAAGCTTATGACGAAAAAAACTATTGACGTGGCCACTCGAAATTCACACAATTTTTTCCAATATATAATACGCATGGAAATGTTTTATGTTTTTGTAGATCGTATTGGTTATTGGTTAATATAAAATTAAATGGGATGCTTATTATGTACCTAAATTCTATTTAATGTATTATAACCTAAAAGTATACATATATATATATATTATAACCCGGATAACTAAGATGACTGACCTGCTAGACACCCAAAAAAGACGGCGGTTATATGATTTGCATGGACACCCGACATGTTTTACATTTTTTTCACGTAATTTGTTTTCGGTGACAGTACTGAACGCTGTCCACGATTAAATGCAGTCGGATTGCAAAGCTGTTGCCGTGACCCGGTCGTCGCACATTGCCCGCTATCCGGTGAAGTCGGATAGCCTACCCTTACTACTACACTGAACGTCATTCGAGGTGGTTTTTCACTTAATTTATCACTTCATTTTGCGTTTCGGTGACATTAATCAACGCTGCATACCTGATGCCGAGACATAGAACCCGATGAAGTGACCCGGCCGCCGCACATTATCCGACTGACCTGCTAGATACCCAAAGAAATACGTTGGCTATATGATTTGCCTGGACTGCCGAAATAATTTACATTTTTTTTCACTAAATTTATTACTAGGGCAGTGAAGTTATTGCATTAAAAAACACACTAAATTGATTGCATTATTGCATTAAAATATATTAAAAATTGCATTGAAAAAATTTAAAAAAATTTAATTATAATCAATAAAATTAAATATATTAATACATAATAATAATAAAAATTAAATATGAATATTGTTTACATTATTGCATTGCACTACAAATGATTTTTTTAAGTTTTCAAAATCGAATGATCGTCTGTTATCGCACAACAAATTTTTGTATCGGGAGAAACTTCTTTCTACGTCAGTAGTTGTTATTGGCGCGTACTTGAAATAGATTAAATCGTTGTTGGTCAAGTCTTCTGGCATTTTACAAAAGAGAATACTGCCATCAGAAGAAAATATAGCGTCACCAAATTCTGATACGTAATTTTTTAAAATTGCTGATTTAATCGGTTTGACTTTTGGCATTTTAACGGACGAAATAGACGCGACAAAGTACGTGCCACAAAAACGTGCGGATGATTTTTGACGATAATAAAATAGACGATAATATATGTTATTGAGGGACAAGTTTTTATCTTAACGACCAAAATGCGATAATCGCTCTATAGAGATAATAAGTAGGTATTACAACAAATATAGAAATTTGTTCACTGCTACGTTTAGTTACTTTTATTTTATATATTAAGTTATATAATCTTAAATGTAAACGAAAATTATCAAAAATAGTTAAAATTGCAGTAAAATTAAAAAAATCACCAAAATTGCATTTATTGCAATATAATTTTTTTTGGTTTAAATTAAGAGTTTAATGAAACATATTTTAAGCTCACTCAGCAATAAATATAACCATTTAAAAAAAACATGCAAATGCAACAACTTCACTGCCCTATTTATTACTTAATTTGCGTTTTCTGCAGCAGTAATGAACGTTGCATACCTGTTGCCGCGACATAGAAGTCACACGTTATCCGCTATCCGACAAAGTTGCATTGCCTACCAGGGCGACTACGTACAACGTCGAAGTAGCTGAGTGACTTGCTAGACCCCAAAAAAATCGAGGCGGCTATTTGATTAGGTCGACCGTCCAAAATATTTGTATTTTTTTACTTGATTTGGCGCTTTCGACGGCATTAAAAAACTTTTACAACTATCCGGTTAACTAATCCACTATCGTTATCAATAATCCACCATCCTTATCAACAATCCAATATTCTTATCATTAAACCACTTATCTTATCACAAATCCACAATTCTTATCACTATTCCAATATCCTTGTCACTAATCCAATTTTTCTTATCACTTATCCACTATCCTTATCATCAATCCATTTTTTTTTATCACTAATCCACAATTCTTATCGTTAATCCCAAAAAACCTCATCACTAAATTCAATCACAGAAGATCCATATCACCAGCCCTCCGTATCACCCCTTACACCGTGACTGCTCGAGTAAATGACTGTACCACAAGACCACTTCGGCTTCGGAAATCGACAACACTCGGGGCTAACACCAGGGGGTCTGGGGGTCTCCTCCATCGACGCTCGGAGAGCTATCCTACTATATAAAGCAGAAACCCGAGGGCGCAGCCCGTGTCGATTTTTTGAACCCTATAGGGAACCCACCAATGAGGAAATTAGATTTTTTCGGCGGCCGAAGTCCCGGCTGTCGCCGCGTTATCAACGCTCCTTATCAGTTTTCGCGATTTTTTTCGGGTTTTTCAAATTTTTCAAACCTTTTCGAGTTTTACCCCCCTCGGGGGCTCCGGGGGGCCCCGTTCGGACCTTATTCGCCTTCCACGGTAACGTTTACGAATCGCGCGCGGCCTTACTTTTTTATTCGGATATCGCGTGCAGCCCGAGCGCCGCTGTCGAGCGCGTTTTTTGCCGTTTTTTTCGACGATTCGAGTTTTAGCCCTCTTCGACGCGTCTCCGAGCCCCGTTCTCCCGTTATTCGCGTTCCCCGCTAAATTCGTAGTTCGAGTGGGGCCAAAACAGATTCGCGGACGGGGCCTCCGCGGAGAAATAAATTGCCGCGAGCGCGGCGGCGTCATGTTTTTGACAAATTTTCTAAAATTTTCGACGAAAGTCGCGTTTATCGCGTTTTAAAGACGCGGACTTCCCCGTCGAAGACGTATTCTTGTTCCCCGCTAAATTTATAGGCGGCGCGTGGCCGCAGTTTGTCCGGCACGCGTCCCGGAGCCGACGACGACGACGAGAGTCGAGTGACGATGTCGCCGCTGTCGACCGGGTATCACTATATACAGGCATAAATACGTGCGCCTGAAGGTTCGATTTTTTTCACGATTTTCGACGTTAACACGTCCGAGGGCGGCGGAGCCGATCGTCCGCTCGCCGACGCGGTGGGATCGCCCGCTCTAAAGCCCCGAGCGGACGTGGAAATCGCGTTCGGAATTCGCCGGGACGTCGAAACGCCTTAAAAGTCATTGATTTGACACTAGAATTCAACTCGGTAGCAGTGGACGAAGTGGGGGGGGGGATACGTAGGATGACATCCTTCTACTTTTTTGTATTTACATTTTTCATCCCTCTACTTATTTTGTCTAGAATAACGCATTCCTCCTAAGACTTGTGTAATAATAATAATAAATACTAATATAGTTTGTCATATTACATATTATATTGTTAGTATTAATTACAATTTACAAATTTAACTATATAATCTAAAATTTCCACAGAAAAATATTATAAATAAAATATTTTATCAGTTTTTTTTGAAAAATTTGAAAATATGTTATTTATTTGTTTAGTTTTAAAGATTATTTAGGATCGAAAAAGATTGTAGTATTCTGATGCATAAACAAAGTGTGAACTATAAAAAAAAAATACTATACAAGGTATAAAGAATGTTATGAATGTTATGATGATATCAGGAAATCTGAATTGTAAGGCATCCCTCCACTTATCTTGAGCCATTTCGACCACTGCTCGGTAGGTAGGAAGGTAGGTAAGGCGCCTGTACGGTTGACCCCGGGGTCGTTGGTTCGATGCTGGCGGCCGTGTTAAATCGGATTTTTTTCAAATTTTTCTAATATTTTCGAGGATTATCCCCCTATGGGGCTCTGGGCGGCCCCGTTCGGACTTAATTCGCGTTTCCTGTCAAAATTAACGGTCTCCCGCGGCCGCACTTTTTTCCCGGCGAGTCCGCGGGAGCGGAAAAGACGTGCACACCGAGCGCCGCCGTCGCGAGCTCTTTTTGCCGTTTTTTTCGGAAATTCGAGTTTCAGCAACCCTTCGACGCGTCCCTCAGTCCCGTTTGCACCTCATTCTCGTTCCCCGCTAAATTCGTAATACGCGTGTGGCCCCATCCCGCTCGCGGAGATGGCCTCTGCGGAGAAATCGATCGCCGAGAGCGCGGCGTCGTCACGTTTTTGACGATTTTTCGAAAATGTCCGCAACTTCAAGACGCCGGCCCTCCCCGTCGAAGAAGTATTCGCGTCGCAACTATATTTATATAGAGCGAACGGCTGCTCTTCCTCCGGGACTATTCCCGGGGCCGCGGGACGACGCTGAGAGCCGAGTGCGGATATCGCCGCCGTCAAGTGGGTATTACTAAATACAGGTATAAATACGTGCTTTTAAGGTTTTTTTTCGAAATTTCGAGTTTTAGGTATTTTCGTCACGTCTCGGGGCCCCGTTCGCACCTTATTCGCGTTCCCCGCTTAATTCGTAGTTCACTCATGGCCCTACCCCGTTCGTGTAGGGGCCCCTGCGGAGAAGTCGATAGCCGCGAGCACGGCATCGTCACGTTTTTGACGATTTTTCGAAAATATTCGCCTCGAACCCCCCTCTGAGGCACCCGACCTCCGGGACGATGACGTATTCGCGTTCCCCTCTAAATTTATAGGCCGAGGGACGACGACGAGAGTCGAGTGACGATATCGCCGCCGGCGAGTGGGTATCACTATGTACAGGCATAAATACAGGCGTCGGAAGGTTCTATTTTTTTCGCGGATTTCGCGGTTTACACGTCCGAGGGCGGCCGAGCCGATCGTCCGCTCGCCGACGTGGTGGGATCATCCGCTCGAAAGCACCGAGCGGACGTCGAAATGCCTTAAAAGTGCGGATGACCCGGGATCGTGGTTTCAATGCCGGCGGCCGGAATCGTTGATAATTTAGAATAATTTTTTTCGGTCATTTTACGATTTTTTTACAAAATTCGAGTTTTACCCCTTTTGAAGACGTCGGACCTTCCCGTTTAAGACATATTTGTGTGCTAAATATATTGACCGCCTGCGGCCGTACTTCATTCAGGTCGAGTGCCACGGCGGACATTGGAGAGCGGACAGCGTCGTTATTACTATATACGGGCATATATTTATGCGTCGAAGAGTTTGAACTTATATTTTACAAACTTTTGCCTCCTCGGCCTCGGTATTTATATATTTGATGATAAACGATATAGCCACAGAATGTAGGTACTGTAGGTACATGCATATTATAATAAATAAATATCTACATATCGCCTATGCACAAGAATAGTGACACAACTCAAAAACATGCTTTTTTCAGGAGCGCAATTAGAAAATTTTCAAAAACTTTTTTTAAATTTGTTCCTCTTATTTTTAAAAAAAAAGTATGGATTTTTGAGAAACTGTTGTAATGTTAGGCATACAATTATAGTTGTGTTTTGTTTCTTTATTATTCATAGTAATTATATTTAAAAATAATGAAAATAGAAAAATTATTTTGACTTATGTCACTTTTCATGAAAATATACATAACATTTTTTGGTAAAGAAAATAGAAAAATAAATTTAAAAAGTGCTTATTTAAGAGGACGCCTCACGGGCAAAAATACCGTACAAAAAGATGCCAATTTTGTTCCAATAATACAGCTTACTGAATGGTTTTAGAGCAAAATACCTTAATTAAAAGTTGTAGAGGAGAGTTATATCCGGTGCGTAGCAGAACTCGATTTTTGATATTTTAATTTTTATACCAATTATTCACATGTAAAAAAGTGAAAAAAAGTGAAAACGCAAAACGATTTTATCGATTTTGAGAACGAAATATCAAAAATCGAGTTCTGCTACGCACCGGATATAACTCTCCTCTACAACTTTTAATTAAGGTATTTTGCTCTAAAACCATTCAGTAAGCCGTATTATTGGAACAAAATTGGCATGTTTTACAGAAAAAAAATTTAATTGCGGCCGTCATGTGCTGCTGTCGTTTCTAGCGGCAGCGTTTGTCCCCTCCTAGCTCTGACATCCAGGCGCGCTCGCCGCCGGCAGGTCAAAACCGGTCTGTTATCGGCGGTCTGCGCTTCGCCCGTCGTTGAATTATTTTCATATTATTATTTACGTGAAATAAAACAAAATAAAATTATGCTCGATGCCCGCAACCGTCCTTACATTACCGTATTGCCGTGACAGCCGCGGCTTTGAGAAAAAACTTATTTTTTTAGTTCCAAAAACACGGCTAACTGTTTTAGAGCAAAAAACCTATTATAAAAGTTATAGAGGAGAGTTAAATCTGTTAACGTATAGGACTAGATTTTTAATATTTTAATTCATTATACCAATTATTCACAAATCAAAAAGTGAAAACAAAAAATGCAAAACGATTTTATGGATTTTGAAAATGAAATAACGAAAATCGAGTCCTATATGTTATATAAAACATCTATAAAAACCTCTTCAAAAACATTTAAACATAATTTCTATATAATATATATTATTTATTGTGTTAAAAATATAAGAATTTATAAAAATTAAAACTTATCTCATCAAATAATCAGTGTATTAGATACCGAAGACACAACTATACAAATTAGTAATTACTTTAAAAGTTTAAAAGTAACAAATAAAATAAAATTTATAAAGGTGATTTATTTCAATACAATTATACATATTATACATTTGATTATTTGAACAATTTTATTAAAGTATTTTAAAAAATAAAATATATTTATACAAGAACATTTATACAATATATAAGTGTAGAAAAAAAGTAAGGTAAACAAAATACATACATACTAATTATTGACTTCCGAAAAAATAATATAAATGTTGTGAATGGTATTTGACAATTATATAATAATATATAATATAATATAATAATACATAATATTAGGTATATAAATACGTACTAAGAACCTTTGCTAAATTAATTTTTAGAACTTGGAGGATTATAACTTAAATTAATGTTTTCTATAGCTGATTTTTTTGCTTTCCTATTTAAATAACATTTTGCTATAAAATATAATAAAAACACTATTATTATGACAACTAAATATTTGTTTGTGTATATAAATTCATAGGTTTTATCTACAATAAGCGAATTTAGTAACATATCTTGTTGGTCTAATTGTTTATTTATTTTATTGAACGCTTCTTTATTAAATTTAATATTTTTTATTTCATCGAAGTGAATCGGTTTGGGATAGGCCTGATTTGAAAAATTGAATACATTACAGCATGAATCATTCGTAAGAGATAAGTCCACTGGAACTGAGAAATATGATGTTTGATTTAATACTTGTTCAGTTTTTAGTACACCCTTCGAGGTGTAAGCAATACACCCAGACTTCAAGTATAACTTTCCAGAACTTTTAATTTTAATTTTTTGAGTGAAAGACTGTTTATTACAAATTATAGTAATTGTAGTGGGTTTTTCACATACAAAAAACCAATGGTTTTTGAAAAATGAGGGATACCACATTTCTGTTTTGAATTCAGAGATATAAGTATCACATTGAGGTGGTTTAGTTACAGAATTTTTTAGTAATTCTGTTACACATGTGGGGTCCGTGTCACAATTATGTATAATTTCATTAAATCCACAAACAAATATTTTATCCACTACTTTACAGTTATTTAAATCTGGCCAAATAAAATATTTGGTCATTATTTTGTCCATTAACAAATACATAGGATTTTTAGTCATATGGAGAAATTGACCATGTTCATTAATTGGAATGTAAATCGGTAATATGTAATAAACGTTGAAATTTTCTATAAGGCAAAGAGGAAATTTTAAAGAAAAAATAAATCTGTCATTTACTGTGTGCATTTCAATACTTAATATTTTGAATATTTCTTGAATATTATCCTTATCAAATTTAACAGGGATTATCAAATCATCCGGGAGAATAATCTGAATATTTTTTATTTCCGATAGCAATTGGTCGAGTGTTATTATAAACGCATCTACTATATTGTTCTGTACGTTAGAAATTACTCTTTGCAACCTACTTATAAACATGTCCAATTCAAATATAGAGTTTTCTAAAAGAGTTATCGAACTTAGAATAATAATTTTTCTGTCTTCCTTAGCTATCTCAATAATTAGTTCGTTCACTTTTTTCTCGCCTTTTTTCATATTTAAATCAAAAATTTTCTTATTTTCATTAAATGATTTAACAGAATCGTTAAAATTAATTATTGTGGTTTTTAATATAGATATCTGATCATGAACAATACGCATTACATCTTTCTCATTGTTTTCTAATTTATCGATCGTACTATCATATCTTCGTACATCGTCAGCATCAGCTATTCCATACATCCATTTGAATACCGTACCCCCAAACTCAAAAGATCGCTTAACTTTTTTGTTATGTCTACCCATTTGTACAATTAAACCTATCTCGTTTTCCAATCTATTCACGTGTTTTTTTAACTGATACAAAGTTAAAGATATATCTTTGAACTCAATTAGTTCAATTGATTTTAACATTTCCCTAATATTTTTAAGACTGTTATTTAAAAAATTTAAATCCATATATGTATTTATTGTCCAACTACTTCCGCAAGCTCTACCATTACCTATGAGTTCGTACTGCAAACCCGGGCTATCGCTGGTTGGTGTTAATTTAAACAAATCTTCCTCATGGTTATCAAACGTGGTAGAAATTTGTATGGTGAATAACAACAGCAGCATTTGATAAATGACCTTCTTAAAGTCCATTTTTTTTTACTTTTTATCTTCTGTGTCCAATAATTATATTTGACGTACTATAATATATCTACAACAATAAGATAAAATAAATTTAGATCATGTATAATTAGTATGAACAAATAATGATAATGCAACAATATCAAAAACACTAAGGTCATAAATTGAATTTTTTTTAAATATAAAATTTCATTTAATAATATGAAAATATTGTTTCTTTTTTATATTTTTCAGTATATTTGGCTTTGTTTCTTTAACAAAAATTTAATTTATTTATAGAAAACACCCCTAAAGAAAAACCTATAAAATCTAGTTATAATAGTACATAGAAAGTCACCAATTTCTATGAATCAGGCCCCAATTGTGGGATCGACATGTATAACAATTAATATTGAAATCAGAGTTGGGCATCATCATTCGAATACAATTTTATTCAGATAATATTGTATTCGAATAAAAAATTATTCAAATTATTATTTCACAATCATTCGAATAATTCAAAAACAATATTATTTGAATAACAAATGATTCCACTAATTTTCAAACATAGTTAAATAATTTTCAGTTATTTTATCTTAGTTAACATAATATGAACATATGGTTAATATTTTGGTAATTAAAACATTTACGTATTAAAAAAACAATAGTTAGCGTTGTATTTTAAGTTTACGATTGTAAATCTTCATTTATTTGAAATAAATAGAAAAATACTATAAATGAAACAAATATAGAACTATCTAAAGAATTCGAATATATTTGTATTTTGTATTAGCATGTTTTTAAATTATTCAATTACATTTTTATTGGAATAATTGTAAAAAAAATCATTCGAATTGTCATATTTGAAAATTATTCGAATAATATTGTTTACAAATTATTCAAATAATTTTTTATTCGAATAATTATCTAGATAATATTTTGCTCAACTCTGATTGAAAACTAAAATTAATTAAAAATTGAATTTTAAAAAAAAATTGGTAAATAAAATCAATTTTCTTACCTGTTTCAATGTTTGAATTTCGCTTGATGAATGTCAAACGTCGAATACCAAAGTCCGTCGATCTTTTGACTTAACGTAGTAGAATGGCGTTATATATTTATAAAACAAAATCAAAAAACTATTCAAATAAACACGGAAAATAAATTATTGTCGAAACACTGTATATATAACGTACAACAAAATCGTTTCTTCTATCTCGAAGGCTTGCATTCGATGGTGTACTCTGAAGTACTGGTCAGTAAAATGTATTCGATAAAGCGTGGGATATTGTCATATTGAATATTGTTTGTTACATGCAATGATATTATTATTATATTATAATTGATATTATATAGAGACTAATTATATTTTATTATAATGAGTATATTATTTTGATAAATTTTTATTTTTCTAAATTATTATCTTTTTAATGCGTTTGATAATGACCAAATGTCAACATAATATTAATGACAAATGCAATTCTAGCTGTCAGTACTTTTATCTAATAATATAATATCAATTAATATATTTACTTACATAGTTACATTTAGACGTTTGAACATATAATTTAAAAATGATTATATCATGATATTTCATCTTTATAGTAAAGATATCGTAAATAATTATAATATATAATTATCGTACAATTAAAGAATTAAAAACATCAACATAATAATATATTATGAGTACCTAACGCATTTTATCAAACAAATTACAAATTCTAGTTCATTTTTTATTCGACTACTATTGTGTTCTATATACAATATATCTAAATATATTGATTTTACTCGTTTAGTTTAGAAGTAGTTAAAGTTAGCGTGAGTGTGTTTTATTCCGTTTAAAAAAAAATCGTTGTTTCTTTATTGTATGACAATGGTTTTGCAAAATATTTTTTTGTTATCAAATCGCTCAGCTTTAAACTTAAAAGAAGCTATTAAATTACTTAAAAAACCAAATTTAAACAGTGATGACCTAGTACAGTGTTATAACTTGGAACCAACACCAGGTTTGTGGTATATGTGTGCGTACAATCAAAGTTCTGCTGACAGTATTGAATGGCAATCAACAGGCACTCGTTCAATGCCTAATGAAAAAAATCCCACCGTACTGGTCGAATACTTTTCATCCGAAAAAGTGAATAAAAGTGTATTTAGATTAGCGAAGAAAAACGAATATGACGCTACTTTGGTTAACTATTCAGATGTGAACCCTACATTTGCGGAATTAAAAAGAACACATATTTCTAAAAAAAAATCCATCAAAAATATTATGAAACTCAAACGTCTCAAACTCAAACTAATAAAAAAAGATAGTAACTCTGTTTCTACTGTTTCTAATGAACTAATGGAACATGAACCCGCAGAAAAACATGTCAGGTAGGTACAACAAACATTATGAATTGTTTTTCTTAAAATTGTATTGTGCCTAAATTGATATTTTTTTTTCAAGCAACAATTTTGGATCATATTTAGGATATGATGGTTCCTTTCCAGGAGGTTCTACCTTTGTTCAGCCTACAGCCCAAATAGTACAATCTGCTCCGAGTGCTCCGACTTTATCACAATTCAAGTAAGTACGTCCTTCTGATTTTACGCACTTCTAATATCAACACTGTGTCATTGCACATTTACTTATAGCGGTCGAATTTAAAGTTTTTAAACGCCGTGGTTCGACATACATTACGTTACTTAACTTCTTTTGGATCTTGAAGATTTAAAACACTGATTTTTTTTAGAATTGAAAATAACGAAAAAAGATATATAAGGGACTAAGCATAAAAAATAAAAATGTTGTTTTTATAATTATTAGATAGGCGTAGTAGGAATGTAGGATAACACAAATTTTATAATGTTTCTATAGCCAACCCGTCGCAGCTTCGCCCAGTCAGTTTAAAAGAAGACAGTAATTATTATTATCAGATACAAGGCCAAATGCACATCACAAAACGAAATGTATGCTATTTTTTTATATTTACTCCGAAGTGGAACAAACTCGAAATTATTAATTATTCAGAAGTATTTTGGAATGAAAAAATGGAATCAAATTTGAAATTGTAATTGTTTGTATATAGTAAATTAAAATATTATTGTATTTTTGTTTCTATATATTAATTAGTAAAATTCTATTGGTGTTTTTGTAAGTCTAGCATTTATTATATATTTCAGATTTTACGAAGAATGCTTATTACCCGAAATTGTTGATTCTCAATACAGAAAACGGATGCAAGAAAGTGATATTATTGACCCCCCACACATCAAGGAAAATATTATAAAATATGAAGAAAAAAAAAAGAAAAAAAAATTATAAATTATATTATACTTGTTGAACTTATATTTTTTTTTTCATGGTTAAATAATAGGAAATTGTTGCTCGTTACCCTTTTATTATATTAATTTATAGGTAATATGATTATAATTTATTTTTTAAATATAAATATGGTGATAAATAATATAGGTCACATACTAAATCTATTGATTGATTTTATACATTTGGATTTGATAAACTGTAATTAATTCAATTGTGTAATACTTATATGTACCTATAGTAGTTTGTATATTAATTTTAAACAAACAGTTACCTATATAAATAATGTTTTGCTTAATTTATGTTACAATTTGTTAACATTATATTATACAACTATACATTTTAAATTAGTAATTTTAGACAGAGAATGTCTCCGATCTCTAAAAAATACAGATTGATAAATAATGATTTTAGAGCATTATTATTATCAATACTATTATATCATATATTAGGTATACGGTATACCTACCAAAGTACCACCAACAAATTATTATTTTAAAAAATATTTGTAATTACTTATTGTCATATTTTAATATAACATTAACAGTTAAACGAAAAAGATAAAACACGGAAAATTAATATTAATTTAATTGCGCTGTATTTATTTTATTTACGATTTATTAGATTTTACAATAAGTATTATATTTAATTAAGTAATAATCCAATAACTACAAATCAAGCTATGTAATAATACAGTTTATACGATCTATGTATTGGGATATACATTTAGGTAAGCAGTATCTTAATTTATAATCGGTAGTTCATAGGTACGCGTGGTTATTGAAAATATAACTGCGGCAGTCGCGTATAATGAGTTATATAATGATACGAATCGTACCGGACGAACGTTCTTAGACAAATAAACAGCGCTCCGGAACGAGAATTCGTCGCCGCCGTCGGCCGGTTGCGAATTGGGAATAGTAGGCGTGACTTAAGCGCCGCGCGCTTGCGGATCTTGAAAACACCTAACAGCGCATCCTCTTGGTCGTTGCACGCGTAAATATTTCGTGACACGTCCTCTTAATGCTATGAAACTTTATTAAATTGTATATACAAAATATTTTAGGGTATTTAAGAACTTTAATACATTCAAACAGTACTTAGGTAATAAAAAATAGCAAAACAAAAAATAAAAGAACATAAAATGTAGTAAAAATCAGTAAATATTTTCTTACTAATATAATAACAAAATAAAATTTATCATTAATTATCAGCCTTTTGATTATACTTTATTAGTATCACAAATTATTTCTTAACAAAATATATAACTTAGTAGGTAATTATGATATTACTTAGGTAATAATGAATTGAAAAAAAAATTATAATAACATAAAATGTAGTAACAATCTGTTGTAGTTCATAATAATATTATAATAACAAAATAAAATTTAATATTAATTATCAGTCTTGATTATTGTTCATTATTATCACAATTTGTTTCTTTACAAATATGACTTAGTAATAATAACACTATCACGATGTTTTAATTATAGATGATTATAAAAAGAAGAGTAGTATCTAGGAATTAAATTTTTTTCTAATAGAGTAAGTAATCCCTTTTTCTTTTTTTCATTTATTGGTAACTTCGAATCATATAATGGAGATAAGTGGCCAACTTCATTATTTTCATTACTTCTTCTTGTTGTTCTTTTAGTTTCAGTTTCTGAAAAATCATCTTCACTAAAGGAAGTTTTGTAAAACATTTTATTAGGATACAACTTTTCTAATTTAATTATGCGTAATTCTCCAATTTTCACAGTTTGATTTCCAAAAACTATGTTTGTTTCCAAACTTTTTATGTCAAAAAAGTCTTCATGTGTTAACTCAATCACCTGATAAGGTTGTCCAGTTTTTTTTGATGTTCGAATTAGGGTGATATATTGATCTGGGGTATAAATTGGACCTCCTTTCAAAGTACGACTAACAGTTTTTTCAATTACTGAATGAACGGAATCGCCTTCATTCTGAGTATGCCCTTTGATCAAAAATGTATGAGTTATGCTGTTAATAAATCCTAATTTTTTAATTGCATATTGATACAATGATATCATGAACTAATTTTTCTGCTGGCCACAGCAATTGTCTGAATAAAATACTACATCAATAGGTTTATTTACAGCAATAGCTTTTGATTCCAAATCTTGTAGATACTTAAAAACACAACTACCAATTTCATTGACTCCTCTTTGTCCCTCTCCTTCATACCAAACTTAACATTTTACATCTTTGGTATCTTTTAAGTTACAAATAGTATAATTATAAATAGATAATTTAGATAAGTAATAAAATCCAGAAGCTTCTCCTCTAGGACAAGGAAGTACAGCTTGTAAGTCATATACTGCTACAAATAAACTATTTTCCAAATTGTTTTTATCATTATTTTTCTTGCCTTGAAAGATCTTTCTCCATTATGTGACTTTCATACTTTTCTTTTAAAATTTCTTTTTCATTTTCATCACTGTTGGTAAATGCAACACAATCTTCACATTGGTCTTTTTTTGGACGAAAAAATGAAATGTTATACTCAGTATTAAAAATTTTACTATACATTAGATAATTTGCGAAAGCCATGTTATTTTTCTTACAATCACCTACATAGTCTCTATGAAGTTGGGCCACAGTTTTTGCACCATCAATGTATTCTCTAGTAGAAACTTGACGACAATAGTGACTTTCAATTCGAGGTATTGTTTCTATGTGTTCTTTTACTGATTTTTTTATGTTTTCATCAATGTGAAAATGATGCCCATGTTTACCTCGAAAGTCAACTGAAATCATTCCTCCTGTAGTTTTACTACTCACTGTTCTGATTGGACGGTCTGGTATATTTAATGTGGATTTAAAAAATTGTTTACATACTCTGATTTTATTATTTATAACAGTAAAATAAAATGCATGGTTATTTCCTCGTTTGCTACCCTCTCTTACATATCTGTATTTAGGAACAATAGTATCCATGCATCGTAATAAAAATTCCCGCTTTCGTTGTAAGTCACCTAATGCCCAATAATTAGTAAAAATGATTGACCTTTGATCTTCACTAAAAAATTTGGGTCCTTATCAGAATCATCAAATAATTCTGATGAATTTTGTGAAGATGAATCTTTAAAAATATTAAAACAAAATAATTACTACAGTCAATTAATGCATGATAATAATTTTTAATTACCTTGTTCATAACCATCTATATACTGTGGTGCAAATTGTGAACTATCAACTATATTATGAACTGTAGTAGACTCTTCTTTGTCTAAAATAAAAATACAATTATAATACCAATCTTACTTTTAAATTTCTCAAAATTATAATTAACTTTTACCTTGTTCAGAATCATGTTCTGCAGCCTTAAATGCACATTGTGAATTATCAATTATATTATTGACAAGTTTTGGCTCTTTATCAATAATTTGAGTTTGATTTTCTAGCCAGTTTAAGACTTTTTTTCTGTTGTTTTGTTCAATTTGTGTCTCAGAATAATATGTCAACTCTATAATAATTTAAAAACGTTCAAAATAATTGTTGGATAATCATTTAATTAAGTTATTTACCATTTTCAGTATGTATCAATTCCCAACTACTATGTCCTTGTGTTGAACTTGGGTCAGTAACAGATTTTTTTCTAGCTAATGTTATTATAAGTTTATTTCGACTAGCCTTTGTATTTATCATCCTATTTATTAAGAAGTAAAGAACATTGTTACATAATATTTTGATAAAATTATGAATTATTTTATAGCTTAGAAATTAAAAAAAAAAAATATGAAAAAAATAGTTACAACTAAAAATAATTCGTGAAAAGTATACAAAAAAACTTACTTTAATGATGAAAAACGTCACAACACAAAATATGTCAATATTCACAATATTATTAAAAATAAATATTTATAATTTTGTAATAACTCAAAAAACGACACTTTTCATCATCGACGGGTTGTGATATCAACAACAACCGGATCATAACTGATAAGATGCCACTTTTGAACAAAACTTTAAGCTAAATTTGTAACAGTGGAAAAGTGACACTAACGCGATCTAGCGGATATTTTAAATTATTTGAATTGCGACATTATTCTGTATGAAAGTATACATTCCATAGACTTGATTTTTGATGCTAACTAAAAATTCATGTTTTTTGAGTTGTGTCACTATTCTTGTGCATAGGCGATATTAAGAGTTGATACGGCGATCAGGTGGTTGGGTTAGTTATTAAATTATAATATGTAGCTAGAAAAAAAACAAAAAGAGTGAAGACAATGTGTAATACTTGTGAAAATCATTTTTGTACAGAATGTTTTTTTGTAAACCATAAAGCAAGATTCAATTATTAAATATTTTTATAATATAAGTAATTCTTTTGTGAATTTTTTTCAAATAAAACGTGTTCAAAAGGTCAAAATAAAAACTTGATTTAAATAAGAAATATCCATTTCCTATCTTCGCTGAGTAGACAAAACTGGTCTTAGGGGCCTCAATATTTAATTCCAATGTTAAATCAGTACAGATGTGTACACATTTCAGTGTACGAAATTTGTTTTAAAAAAAAACTCGTGTACAATATAATGTACACGAAAAGAAAAATGGTAAGTAAAGGAGTGTACACAATTGTGTACACACGGCACCGGGTAAAAAGTATCAAAAATCATTGTGGCAGTCAACCTGTTAATATTTATTATTTACTATTTTATTTTAAGCTATTTATGAAAATTTTTGAAACATGGTTGATGACAAAGACTGGGCTTTTCCGGACAGCTTGGACAGAAGTATGTTGTATCTTTTCTGATCCCTTTAGAATAACACAGATGACATCTTTTTCTGTTAGGTCTTCCAGATTTTCCAACATCGTGAGTTTTTGGGAAATGATTAGTATGTGATACTGAAAAAGATCTAGGTTTTGGATGTTTGGGCAAAGTTCACTGAGTATGGATAATCGAAAATCATACAATGATATTTTAGGTCCGGCGTGATATTGATTATATAAATAAAATGAGTTCATCAATAACATTTGTATTATATGTATACCAATTTTTTTATACCAACGGATGGTTTTTCTAGTAAATAGATAATAGCTATGCATTTGGTCTTGCCTATCAATTCCACTCATAAAACGGTTATAATTTGAGATAGGCTCAGGTTTAAATTGTTCTTTACCGTTTCGGTTTTTGGTAAGAATTAAATTATTTTTAAATTCAGTGGAAATATAACCAACATCTCTCTTATCTTTCCACTTTCCAATCATAACACCTTGAGAGTACCTGGCAACAGTTTCACCTTTTATTAATTTTGAATCAACAACATCCTGTGGTGTATTTTTTCTGTTCAATCTTAATGTTCCAGTACAAAATGTTTTTTTTTTCAATTAATTTGGAGGCTAAATCAAAACTATTGTAGAAATTGTCCATGTATAATGCATGGCCGTTATTTAGCTTTTCGGACATTAAATGCAAAACCATATTAGCTGCATGACCTTTTCCTCCCAAATCATCGAGTACTCCTACATAAATGGCAAATTTTAATACCAATCCATTGAGGTTCCGTACGCATATATAATTTAATTCCATATTTATGGCGTTATTTTGAATGTATTGACGAAACTGGAGACGGCTTCTCCATAACACCATGGACTCATCAAGTGAGAGTTCTTTTTTGGGATAGTATATGGTATTCATTTTGTTATTGAAATATGTAATTAAACGTCTAATTTTATATAAGCGATCCTCAGGTAGGTTTTGATTATTAGTTTCAATATTTGGTGCAAAATGAAAACATCTTAATAAATTTAAAAATCTATCACGACTCATATAATTTGAAAAGCAAGAAAAGTTGAAAAGGTGATGTGTTTTCCAATAGTCATTCAATCTGTTGAGTTTTATGGTACCAGTGTGAATTATCAATGCAATAAATGTTAACATTTCGTCTTTATCTGTTGGTTTCCAATCGGAGATACGAGAACGTGGTGCACTACCAACACGTAAAAACTCGGTTTCAGCATAATTATTCGTTTCATCAACCAATAGTTTTATAAAATGTTCATCGAAAAGCATAAAAAAATAATCTATAGGATTTATTTTGCCTTCTATCGGAATAAGCAATTCGTTTCGTTTTATAAAAAGAAAATTAGATAATTCAATTTCCTCCTCTTGTCAGTCACCGTCATTATTAGTATTTGTTGATGATTGAGTATTTACACTTGTTACATTATTCGAGATCTCAGTATCACTCTCAAAATCGTCAGACACTTGTTTAGTAATTTCAAATTCATATTCACTATCAGAATCAGAAAAATCATAATTTTCGTCACTATCAGAGTTAAAAAGCATCTGCTCAATTTGTTGTTCATAATTTCGATTCATACTGCATAACCGTTTTGGTCGAGATGGACCGGATCTATTCAATGCATTATCCATGTTCATAATATAAGTAATATGAAAGTAAACGAAATAAAAAACAATCGTTCAAAAGAAATAAAATGTATATAATTTAACTATAAAATGTATAAAAACAATACAATGTGAATACGTACGTGTTTCTTCAACGACCGACGATGAAAAAATGATTACAACGATAGTGAATTTCTTGAAAATACCGATAATTAACTTGATAAAGGAATAGTAAACATCCCAAAATAAAATAAAAATATTATAGATTAAAAACAGAAATATCGATGTGCGATTGCACACGCGTATTAACTAATATCTATAGATAACGCTGACCGAAAATGAGGTTTTTGATTGTAACGCGGACTAAATTATAGGGTATTGAAAAAAAGTGTGCAGATGACATGTGAACCATGCTAAATGACGCCAATTGGCGTCATCCGCAGTGAACGTGTTAATAACGTGGCTTATAAAATTTTTCCACGTGTCGGTGTTACTCGTTCCACGCCTTCAAACAACAATTGTTTTAAATCTGGTAATTTATAGCTTGTATTGTTCATTTTAACGTACTGTTTTACAGAGAGCCACGCCAACTCTATAGAGTTTAACTCGCAATGATACGGTTGTAACCTAAGTACAATTTTATTGTTTTCTTTTGCCAATTCATCAATAACGTACTTGTTACAATCCGTTCGAAATTCTTGTGCCTCTTCCAAGAGTCGATCATTGACCATTCGTTGGTCAATTATTTTCCCTCTAATCGTCAACCATTGAATAATTTTTTCCTTTTTCCACGAAGATAAGGGAAACGTTTCTTTTTTAACCGAATGGTACGGCGCATTATCCATAACAACTACTGCATTTTCTTTCAGTAGTGGTAAAATTCTACTAAACCAGTCATAAAATGAGTTGCCATTAATTTCGTCGTGGTAATCACTTGTATTATTTTTAGATTAAAAAACCAAGAGACCACCAGCGACGAACCCATCAGACGATCCTATATGGACAACAATTAATCGTTTGCCTTTACCAGACGGATTTTTTTGTCCAGTTGTTAGGTCTTTAAAAAATGCGTCTTTATGTGATTTTATTGTTTTATCGACCCACGATTTTGAAGTCATTTCCCCAGCGTTTACCCAAGTCTCATCAAGGTAGTAAATTGGATGACCTTGGCTGCGATAAAATTTAATTTTTTCCAAATACCTTTGTCGCCAGCAGACTAATTCGCTTCGTTCAGTCAGTGCACTGTTACGAGTTTTCTTTGTATATACGAAACTTAAATGTTTTAAAATTGTACATAAAGATGTGCATTTCAAATTTGGTAAACTAGGATCATCATTGATGGCGGTAAGAATTTTTTGCCGAATAGCATTTTTGTCAAACTCGTCAATCTTTTGGGTAATTGTTGGCCTTATAATCCGATAAAGTTGTTGTGATGGTGCGTTGTCCAATACTGGTATAATGTGAAATGAATTTGATGATGTCATAATACTTCGGCTTTTGCTCAACTGGCAGATTGGCTCCCTCTATCATTTTCATTTTGTACATATTAATGATAATTTCTTTTTTTTGGCTACCAACAAACTACAAAAAATGTTTGATATTAGTAAGTAAATTATGATATAATGTGTTGTATAATACGATAATACAAATACATAATAATATATTGTGATAAATAATTGTATTAAATTGTGTTTACCTTTCCACATGGATTTTTTTTTTATTGGCATTTACCTCTTCCATTTTAAAAAATATTAATACAAATTGTATATAAAAAAGTAGTATGATAGATTATATCGTTAATAACTCGTACACTGTGTATTAACGAAAAAACGTGATTATCGTTTTATCGCTTATCATAATGGAGTGGCTACTGTTTACGAGTACGCGGTAATTAACGAAAAAACGTGGTTGTCGTAAGGCGGTGGATACTGTTTACGAGTCACGACGACGCGACGCGCGACGGTCGACGATTTGAACCGATTATCTGACGGTGGGAGTCACGTTGGCGGGAGATGCGCGAACTACGACGAGTTTTGGTCGCCGCCGACTTGCGCTCTCTCGGCGCAACTAGTATAGGCTTTTTGGGAATTGGTTGGTAATATGAAGGCATAGCAGGGAATACAGTTGGAACAGCATCTGGTTTCAAATTTTTGTATGTACCAGGTCTATCTAAAATGTCACTAGATCAAAAATGTTCACTACAAATTTTGGAATATTTTGAAGGAGTAAATTGTTTTCTTTTCATTGCCTGTAACCACTGTTTTAATAGTTCAGGATTCCCCAAAGGAAACCTGTAAAATAAATAATTAATAATTAACAAAAATATAAAATACTCCATTAATCACTCCTCATTTATTAGTACAATTATTAATATAATATATCATTATTAACTCGCCCAAAAAACGACAACCCACCACCAGGTTTACGCCTATTACTACAACCATAAGCTGCACAGGCAACCGGAATGATCAAAATTGAAACTAAATTATTTTGGTTTCATTAGTACACGGAGATTTTAAATTATTTAATATTTAAATTTAAAAAACAGTCTCTGGCAGTAGGTACATAATTACACGATATTGACATATTGACCTTTTTGCAAATGGCGGCATTATCAATTGGCTGGTATGTTGCGGCTTCAATGATAACAGCGAGTTACTTATTTAGGTTATTTAAAATCTCTGGTCAGAACACAACTAGATTTGTCACTTTTCGTGATTACAAACTAGGGATTTTACGATAAGGGAATGACTATACTACAGCTATCTTGCAGCGATATTTGGAAACATCAAAAATGTCGTTCTTGCACATAAAAATTTTTGATTCAGAATACTTTAGATTTTATAGACTACACGCTTTTTTTAACCATGTTAGAGATAAATTAATTTTAAAGTTAAAACAATCATGTTTACAATCATCTATAAAATATAATTTACATGTGGATAGTGTATACGAACGAATACTCATTCAAGAAGTTCGGGACATAGCTTTCAAATTTCTAATACACTTGCATGTAATTCATCCGATTTCAATAAATTATTATCTGAACAAGACCAGTTTTTAGCGAAAGGATCTGGATGGTCCCTTATAACAATAGATGTATTACAATTAGAATTAATATAGTGAATCCTCTCAGGGTAGGAACGCATCTAGATCTACCTAAATATATAAAAGATCAAAGAGCAATTATAAATGTAAAAAATAACGATGCTGAATGTTTTAAATATTCAATTCTATCTAAGTTTGATAATCGATTGAATAAAACTTATTTGAATAAAAAATATTTTAAAATGTTAGAAAAAAAAGTGGTTTAGATTTTAAATGTATAGATTTTCCAACGCCAATCAATTAAATGAAAAAATTTGAACGTACAAACGATGTATCAATTAATATTTTTAGTTTAAATGACAAAAAACATATTTTTCCTTTGTATATTTGTGATACTGAAATAAAAAAAAAAATTCGATCTATTTTTGTTCAATAATGATGAAACATCACATTACTGTTATATAAAATTTTTTCAAGATTCGTTAGAATTCAAAAAACTAAAAACTGTTCTAAGCTAATTATCTGTAAAAGATGTTTTACTACTTTTGGGAATAAACCGTGTAAAAGCAAACTTTGAAGCATGAAAGGATTGATTGAACATCAACATAATTATAGAAAGAACCAATTAGGGAGACCTATAATGTTTGAAGAGGGATATGATGATTTTAATTATTTTAAAAGTTATAAAAAAACTCAAAGGATACCAATTGTTATTTATGCAGACTTCGAATGTATTTTAACTCCTAAAAAACCTGATGAATTTATTCAGAGTTGTAAAAATAAAAAACATATATTACACATTAATTACATGAAATTATGAGTTATGGGTTTTATGTAGAAGTCGACTATGATATTATACCAAAAGATACCCTAGAAAGGTGGTTATTTATAGAGGTGAAAATGCAGCAAAAAAATATATGGAAAATATGATTGATATCGGAAATAATATCAAAACAATTTACGAAACTGTTACACCAATGGGTAAATTAACTGATTAAGAAGAAAAACATTTTCAAAGAATTCAAAGATGTGAAAAATGTTCAAAATATTTAAAAAAAATAATAATTTAATTAAAGTTCGATATCACTGCCATTTTACTGGTAAATATTGACAATGTCTTTGTCTCGAATATAATTTTCAAATAACTAATCCATCATTCATTCCAATTTTCTTTCATAATTTATCGTATGATAGCCATTTCATAATTCGAGAACTCGGTTGCGATGATCAAAATATTCACGTTATTCTAAATTTTTTACTTTCAATCATCTGTTAATTAACGTGTGCGCATCATTGAAAGGTAACAATTTATTATAAGTTTATACTATCACCTAATTACGGTCGAATTCTTATCGACATCGATAAGCAGCGTCGACCCGTGGAGGCTATCTCGTAATTCGAATCCGGCACTTGCCAAGGTCGCCACCTATTTTTGTTCTCTACGCCGGGTGCATATTATTTGGCTTATTTATTTTTTGCTAAGGCGCTTTATTTTTACCCTTTGTTTATCCGCACGTTTTCACCAGTTAATCGAAAACACTTAATGACTCAAAACAATGATCTTCTTTCTTCCGAGTTAAACAAATGGACTAAAAGCATGCTCGTTGACTATATAGTGGCGCAGACCCTGCCCGCTGGTGTGAAGCTAAATGAAGACTTGTCTAAGTTTTTAAAAGATTCTTCTTCTGATCCTGTATCGCCTTCGCCTGGAAACTCAATTAATATTGCTAATATTCTCCAATCCGTAGTTGTGGAGCTCAAATCCGTGGCTCTTAGTAACGCTAAGCTACATGATAAGCTCAACCACCTCAATGCGTCACCTAATGCCCAAACTCCCAAATCAAATACTCAACTCTTTAAAATGCCAGTTGATGTACACCCGAACTCGGTTACGGGTAATCGTTCTGCTCAACCCACAAATCAATTGACTGCCAGTCAATCTTCGTCTGTAAAATCAAAATTCATTGTTGGTTCTGTAAAGAACTCATCCTCCAAGTTGTCATCAGTGCCTGTGCGTAAGCATGTTGATATTTTTGTCTCAAGGCTTGATCCAAGTGTTACAACTGCCCTGCTTGAATCTGAATTGTTCAATGGTTACCCAGACGTGACCATCAACAAAATGGTTACAAGGCTTCCATCATACTCTTCGTACCATATTCGTCTGCCTGCGGATAAGCTGGATATTGTCCTCGATCCTGCATTCTGGCCCGATGGTGTAATGGTCAAACGTTTTTGGGGTCGTCTTGCTCCTGAGATGATTCAAGACGCCACTCCAAAAAACTGATATCTTCATGTTCGTCTACCTGTCCTCCTCTTAGTGTGGCGTACGCTCCACCCACTTCCAGATTTGGTGTTGTGAAACACCCCGAAAAACTTATCAGTCAAGGAGTGAAGCTACCCATGGGCTACTATCAAAACTGTAGATGTCTAAGAACCAAACTTTGTCTTTTTAAATGTAATGTTGCTGTGTTTAATTATATTTTCATTTGTTTAACTGAAACGTGGCTTACTAATAGCTTCCATGACACGGAATTAGGTTTACACAACTATGTTGTATTTAGGTGTGATAGAAGTAGTCAATACAGTAGTTTTAGTAGAGGAGGAGGAGTTCTCGTTGCCATTCGTAACGATGTGGTCCATAACTTGTTACCTGCACTCATTAACAATGTTGAATATTTATTCGTTAAATTTTATGTAAATAATACTGCTCATATTGTTTGTTCCGTATACATTCCTCCTGGTAGCCCTATCCCGGTATATGAGTCCTTTATGTCTGCTGCTCAATATATTATCTACGCCAATCCTGGTTCAGTATTTATTTTCTCTGGTGATTTTAACCTTCCTGACCTATCCTGGTCTAATGACGATTTTGACTTAATTTATTCTTCCTCTGGCCCTGCAATCCACTGTGTTCCTGACGTTTTCGCATATAATAATTTTTTCCAGCTAAATTACATACCCAACACCAATGGCAATTTCCTTGATCTAGTTTTTTCAAATGATTCTCGGATCAATATAGAGAAATCCGTTACTGGGGTGGTTCCTTGTGATCCTTACCACCCAGCCTTAGTTTTTATGCTTACTTTTGTAGATGCCTTACCATCTATTGATAGATGTCATAAATATTATAATTTTCGTAAAGCCTGTTATCCTCGTATTAGTGCCTTCTTATCATCGTTTAACTGGTTAGAATCCTTAGCAACAACTGATATTGATTCTGCTACGTGTGCATTGTACGATGCATTGCATTACTGTGTTACAAGTTTTGTACCTTTAGTTGTTTTCAAGCCTTCTAAATTTCCATCCTGGTTCTCTAAAAATCTAAAAAACATTGTTTTTGCCAAGAAAGAAATGCACGCTTAATACAAAGAATCACGTAACCCTGCTGACTATAACAAGTTCTCTAACCTGCGCGCTCAGTATAAGTATTATTATAAAAAGTGCTATAAAACATTTCTGGAAAACACTGAAAACAAGCTTAAAGTTAATCCTCGTTTATTCTGGGACTTTGTACGAAAGCGTAGATCTAACAATGGTATTCCCAACTCTGTTCACCTCAATGATCTAACTGCCACTGGTCCTGAATCCATCTCCAGTCTTTTCTCATCCTACTTTAACTCAGTCCATCTGCCTTCCCCAGCAAGTAGCCTACCTGTTATTCCATTTGCGCAGCATACTTTACCTTCTGACTGCATTTTTAGTGTCGATGATGTCGAGAACGGGTTAGCTGCTCTAAAAAATGTATACTCCGTTCGCCCTGATGGTCTATCTGGGACCTTTTTGTATAACATCAGATCTGTCCTCTGTTTTCCTTTATGGTTACTCTTCAGGCGTTCAATGGATGATGGAATTTTTCCATCAATGCTTCAAATCAGTTCAGTCACCCCTGTATTCAAATCTGGTGACAAATCTAACGTCACGAATTATCGACCCATCTCGATTCTAAGTCATATTGCCAAGTTATTCGAACACTTAGTACTGAAATCCATTCAGCCCTCGGTTGACTCTGAACTAGTCGACGAACAATATGGTTTCCGACCCGGACGTTCTTCCACCTTGAACCTAATTGTGTTTAATAATTTTGTCCTTGAGGCATTTGAAAATCGCTCCCAGGTAGACGTAGTTTACACCGATTTTGTGAAAGCATTTGACCGTGTCGACCACGCTATCCTCATTGACATCCTCTATAAGTCCGGTTTTGGCGAACCTGTTTGTCCTGGTTTAAATCATACCTGTCCGATCGTGTCCAGTGGGTTAAAGTGCTTGGATCAAAATCTGCTGGCGTCCCTGTTCCATCTGGTGTTCCCCAAGGTGGTCACTTGTCTCCCCTGCTTTTTTCGTTATTTATAAATGGAATTACGAAGGCTTTTCCTAAGTGTAGATTCCTTATGTTCCCTGACGACCTGAAAATTTTCCGAAAAATCGAATCTGAAGCCGACTGTCTCGCCCTTCAGAACGAGTTAGATTCCATTAGCTTATGGTTTAGCACTCTTGGCCTCCAATTTAATACTAATAAATGCAAAGCTATGTCCTTCACCAGGCGCCGGTTGGTATTCGATTATTCTTACACTATCAATGGTTCAGTGATTGATAGAGTTGCAATCAATAGCGACTTGGGCGTTCTTTTCACTGCCGATCTGAACTTCCGCCCTCACATTGACTCCATCTGCTGCCGAGCCCTCAAATCGCTTGACTTCGTAATGCGCACCATGAATGAGTTCAAGCAGTCTGGATCTCTCAAGACTGTCTACTGATCTTTAGTCCGAAGCATGCTAGAGTATGCGTCTGTGCTCTGGGACCCATTTGTGGTAATTGATTCTTGCCACTTAGAGCGAGTACAAAGGCGCTTTCTGTCGTCTGCAGCTTACATGCTAAACATTGTCCATCCTCCTCATGACTATACTCCAGTATTGCGCGCACTTGGCCTTACATCTTTAGTAGATAGGCGCGTTAAAGCTAATCTGGCCTTTTTAAAAAAGTTAATCGATGGTTCCTTAAACGCCCCTTCACTGCTCGTCCAAGTAAGCTTTAAAGTTCCTCATCGGGCCACAAGGTCTCGAGTTCCTTTTGCTGTACCTCTCCACTGTACCAATTAAGGTAAAAACAAACCAATTGACCGCATGATGCGGTTGGCTAACGAGGACCCCTCCTTTCTCAATTTACCTTAATATTGTGTTATTTTTGTACATTTATTGTATGTAATTTTACTTGTGTCCTAATTATTTTAATTTATATTTACTGTGCCTATAATTCTGCTGTATGTTTTAGGCCATCACCCCTTGTATATGTTAGCTATCTTATTTTACTGAATTATTGTTATGTACTGTACTAAATAAGGAATTTTTTATTCCGTGAATTAATTAAATAAATAAATAAATAAATCTATACATCACGAATTGGAAGGTACAAATTGTTTCCACCAGAGCTCGTTTTGTTAATCTGTTTCCCCAATACACGAATGTCGGCCAAATAAGCTATTTTATCAACCACGAACAGACCAGCTGGGTCGATATTAAATCCAAATTTTTTTTCAAATTGTAACTTCGTGAATGGCTCCATAAATCTTCCATATTCAACTGCTTTTATTTTATGATTCATAATTCCGTATAATAATTCATGCACTGTATTCTTACACGAAGTATTAGGCCTCATCTTACATATTTTCCTAAACTTTGAGGCTGTAAGACGATGTTTTCTTTCAGTATGCCAAACTTGAGATTTTGCCTGAGATCTTGTTACTTTCTCCAACATTTCTAAAATTCAATTACCTAACACATTGGTGGAATTTTGTTGGTACATAAATATTTAAAATATAAGGTAGGTATCATTATTTCGAAATTTTTAACTTTTTTGAAAATAATCTTATACATAATTTTAAGACATAATAAAACATATAAAAAAATTGTATATACAGGCTGAAACTGAAAGAACTGACCCAACAAAAAGCTACTTAAACGTTTGGCAAAAATTGATAAAATTATATGATTAGTAAATAGTTTAAGGCCATATTACTTAACAAATTTCCAAAAATAATATTTTTAAAAAAGTTCTTGCGTTCCAAATTAATTTAATCAAAAAAATATTGATATTTTAAAAAATTATAAAATATAAACTACTTGACTTGGATAAATGTTTTTACCATCCAAATCGTGCTTATATTCAGATTCACAAGTTGACTATTCAAAAAACCTCAAATCAAATTTATAAGTTTCATTTTTAGTATTAAGAATTAAATTATATTAAACAAAAAAATTTAAAATATTGATTAGTATAAAAGTTATTCTATAAGTAGTGTTGAGTTTAGGATTATGTTTGTAGATCGATCTGGACAAAAATGACTACACTGCTTTTAGTAATAAGTAGGGCAGTGAAGTTATTGCATTAAAAAACACACTAAATTGATTGCATTATTGCATTAAAATATATTAAAAATTGCACTTATAAATTTAAAAATTGCATTGAAAAAATTTAAAAAAATTTAATTATAATCAATAAAATTAAATATATTAATACATAATAATAATAAAAATTAAATATGAATATTGTTTACATTATTGCATTGCACTACAAATGATTTTTTTAAGTTTTCAAAATCGAATGATCGTCTGTTATCGCACAACAAATTTTTGTATCGGGAGAAACTTCTTTCTACGTCAGTAGTTGTTATTGGCGCGTACTTGAAATATATTAAATCGTTGTTGGTCAAGTCTTCTGGCATTTTACAAAAGAGAATACTGCCATCAGAAGAAAATATAGCGTCACCAAATTCTGATACGTAATTTTTTAAAATGGCTGATTTAATCGGTTTGACTTTTGGCATTTTAACGGACGAAATAGACGAGACAAAGTATAACGAACGACTACAGTACGTGCCACAAAAACGTGCGGATGATTTTTGACGATAATAAAATAGACGATAATATATGTTATTGAGGGACAAGTTTTTATCTTAACGACCAAAATGCGATAATCGCTCTATAGAGATAATAAGTAGGTATTACAACAAATATAGACATTTGTTCACTGCTACGTTTAGTTACTTTTATTTTATATATTAAGTTATATAATCTTAAATGTAAACGAAAATTATCAAAAATAGTTAAAATTGCAGTAAAATTAAAAAAATCACCAAAATTGCATTTATTGCAATATAATTTTTTTTGGTTTAAATTAAGAGTTTAATGAAACATATTTTAAGCTCACTCAGCAATAAATATAACCATTTAAAAAAAACATGCAAATGCAACAACTTCACTGCCCTATATATTATATTAAATTTGTAAAATCTGCGTATGGCATTATTAAAAAAAAAATTATTGTATTTCATGCATTATAAAAATAATTATTTGTTAATAAACATTATATATTTGTATATTTTTATGCTGTACATTTTTTTTTTTTTTTTTTTTTATAAATTATGGCATTTATTGAAAATTTACAATCTGTACATTATATACAATAAGTAAATATGATATAAGAATAATATAAAATGACTTTGAGTGACATGAAGGAAGACTCGCAGTCGAGTCACCTTTTACAATGAATTAAAAAAAAAAAGAAAATTTTTTTTTTTTTATGACTTATATAAATGTGTTTTATGTATTTTAATGGTTAAGCAGATCTCTGCACCAGTTGCGTTTGAGACGTCTTGTGGGGTTGTCTGGAAGAGTTTTTGAGGCCAGTTGAGAGATGAGGTGGTTTTGGTTCATGGAGAGATTCCCATGAAATCTTCTATAGAAATTGATGGCTGTGTCGTGGACGGTTTTGATTTGGAGGTCATTATGGAGTAATTTGTTCGTTACGTACCATGGAGCTTTGGCAATGATACGTAGACAAATTGATTGGAATGCTTGGATCGTGTTTGCATTTGATTTTTTGGTTGGGCCCCATAGTACGATGCCGTAAGTCCATAAGGGTCGGAGGAGGCATTTGTATATAAGGATTTTGTTTTGTAAGTTGGTGTTCGATCTTAGTAAAGGTCTAAGTAGGTGAAGTCTACTATTTAATTGTTTTCGTTTGTCCTTGAGGTGAGGACCCCAAGTGAGTTTTCTGTCAAATGTGAGACCGAGATATTTGACACTCGTGCAATGAGGGATAGTGGAATTATTCATGATGATCGGCGGACAGTCATGTGGTCTTAAGGAAAAGGTTATATGCGATGACTTGGTTTCATTGATTTTAATTCCCCATTTATTGAACCAAGGCAGAAGGATGTTTAGGTGAGTTTGGATTTGATGGCTGGCAAAGATAGGGTCAACACTTGAGGCAAGTATGGCTGTGTCATCGGCGTAAGTTCCATGAGAGTGAACTGAGTAACTGGATATCAGCAGTGTAAAAAATGTAGAGAAAAGGGGCGATGTCGCTGCCTTGCGGAACGCTAGCTTGAACTTCATGGTGAGTTGATAGTCTGGTGTTGATTCTGACTCTGAATGATCTGTTTTCGAGTTATGACTTTAAGAGTAGATAGTAGGGGGCTGGGAGTATTTTTTTAAGTTTAAACAATAGTCCAAGATGCCAAACGATATCAAATGCCTTCGCAACGTCTAGGAAAACACCTGCACAGTATTTTTTTTGTTCAAGTGCCGAGGAGACGAAGTCGGTTACGCGGTGAAGTTGATGGGTGGTTGAGTGTCTAGAACGGAAGCCAAACTGAATGTCAGGCAGAATATTTTCATTTTGTACTATTGACATAAGCCTTTTTAGTATTATTTTTTCAAACATTTTACCAAATGCCGGCAGGAGACTGATTGGTCTGTACGAGGAAGGGCTGTTTGAAGGTTTTCCTGGCTTCAATATTGTTATGATGATTGAATTCTTCCAAGTGGGAGGGAAATAAGATAGGCGAAGTAGGGCGTTGAATATATAAGTCAGCCAAATAATTGATTTAGGAGGGAGGTTTTTGATGATTTTGTTTGAGATTTGATCGTGTCCGGGTGACTTGTTGTTTTTTAAGTTTTTGATAATGATGGAGACTTCAGCAGGAGTTGTGTGTTTGGCTGGTAGGGCCATTGGTAGTGGAGAGCTGAGAAATGTTTCAACTAAGTCAATGTGATTTTGACTAGGAAGAGAAGAATGTGGCTTGAATGAGTCAGCAAGGTGAGAGGCTAATAGATCAGCTTTGTCTTGATCGTCGACTGCTAATGAGTTGTCATCTCGGAGTAGTGGTGGAAGTGTTTCCTTATGTTGTAGAAGAGATTTGGTTTTTTTCCAAAGTGTGCCATTGTTTGGAGAGAGAGAAGCAAGGTGAGATTTGTAAAGTTCATTTTTGTGTGTCTTGAGGAGAGATTTAAGTTTATTAGATAACGAGTTGTAATTGCGCCTGTCCTCAGGGTAGTGGGAATGTTGCCAGCGATTGCGGGCTCTGCGTTTTTCAGTTATAAGTTGTCTGATTTCAGGTGTGATAAGATGGTCAGACTTCGTCCGTGTAACGGAACTGAGGCATTTTTTTTTGCATTGAGAATAGTTTCTGTAAAAGTGCTAATAGCATTGTCAATGTCTGCGTGGGATTTTAGCTTGATGTTGAGATTAGTGTTGCAAGTCATAATGGTACGAAACCTTGGCCAGATTATTTTGGAAGAATTATTATTGTTGTGCGATGAAATTGAGGTATTTATTTGAATCAATACCGGAGTGTGGTCCGATGCTGGATCATTTAGGTTGGTTAGCTTTGACTGAAAATGATTAGGGAGACTAGAGATGAAGAAGTCGAGAAAATCAGGGTTGCGGTCATGGTGAGAAGGCCGGTAGGTTGGTGCACGTGGAGCAAGTACTTTGGCGTTTTTGGTTATGATGAGATTCTGAAGAGAGCGGCCTCGAGAGTTGATTGTTGAGCAGCCCCAAAAGTGGTGTTTAGCGTTAAAATCGGCTCCGAGTAGGAATGAATGATTAATCTGTGTTAGATATAAAAGGAGTTCATTACCAGGGAATTTTCGGCCTGGGGGGAGATAAGCAGATGCAATGGAAACCGGAATAGAGTTAATAAGCAAGAAGTGTCAATTATTTGCATATCGTTCGATGTACAGGGAAGAGATGGAGTGTGCGCTATTTTATTAGAGATAATTAATGCTGCCCCACCATGAGCGGTGCCGTCTGGGTGGTCTGCTCTCAGAATGTTATATCCATATATTATTATGGTCGATTTATTTGTAAGATGTGTTTCTGTAATCATGGCTATGTCGACTTGATTTTCAATTAATGATAGTTGTAGTTCGTTTATATTGTTTAGTATACCGTTTGCATTCCATAATAAAATGGTAATAGGTTTAATCAAAAGATTAGCGTCCATTCTTGATGAATTTCTCTATGACCGTTGTAAGTAGCGAGATCATGGGGTTGATTAATGACTTTAGTTCATTAATAAAGGAAGAAAGTTGATTGGTTAGGTTATTTTCGGCAGGTATATCATTTTTGGACCAGTGGTTTCTATGATTTCCCGGTAGTATGCTGATGGTGGGGGTTTTGGAAAGAGGTGGAAAGTTTTGAGAATTGGGGATCTCTTGGGTGGTATTTGTTTCGGGGGAGAATTGATGAACTTTTTTATTTTTTTGTGAAGGGTTGAGATGTAGTTTTCTATATTTCAGTAGGTCTTTGTGTGTTTGGCAGCCTCTATAATTTGCCGGATGCGAGCCACTGCATAGAGCGCATTTGGCTGGTTCAGTACGGTCTTTTTGACATTGAGTTGATTCGTGGTTGTTACCACACCGGACGCATCTTGGGTTATGAAAACAATAACTGCGAGTGTGGCCGTATGACTGGCATCGCTGGCATTGGGGGATTTCTTTTTTAATATGGGGAGTCTCAACTTTGACTTTGGAGTAACAGAGAAGTGTTAATTTAAAAATGTCTTGATTTGACTCGTATTGTTCTAGGTCGACAAAAAATAGGGGCAACGGAGTTTTTGTGGATTTATGGAGTACGTTTGTTATGTTTTTGACTTGAAACCCAAGTTCCGATAGTTCCTTGGAGATATGGTTTTTTTCAGTAGAAGGGTGAAGATTACGGATAACGATTCTGAATGGTTTGTTTTCTTTTGATTGATATGAGTGGAAGGAGACAGCTTCCTCTTTAAGAAATTTGATTACTGATCTGTAGGAATCGGAGCTAAATGTTTGTATTTTAACACCTTTTGTGGTACTTTTGCAAACAAAACTGGAGGTGTCGGTCAATTCCTTAAGTTTGAGACATAAGGTATTGAAATTTAAGTTCGCTTCGATGAAGATAGGGGGTGGAAGATTTATTTTGGTAGTATTCGTATCATTATTGATGTTAGTGGGCTGTTCAGATGAGATTTCCATACGTTGAGTTTCATTTCCATTTTCAATTGCCGAGGTCGGCGAGAGTGGAGCATAGCGGTTTTTGGATGCGAAAAATATATTAGAGTTTGTTTTTTTAGTAGGAGGGGAATTTTGTTGTGGTGATCGGTTGTGGTGGACTATTTTCCAATTAGTTTCATTGTTGGTGCAAGCCGACGGTGATTTATCGACGGACTGTGCCGGTGTATGGACTTTGGAGATAATTAACGGAGATAATTAACGGAGATAATTTCGGGCCCATTAGAAATAGATTTGATAAGCAAGCAAGTGACCTTGGTAGGCAACAGCCGCGTGCGACGGCGGCCGTTATCTAGCGTGGTGTCAAGATAATTAAATTTGAACGTTGCGCGTTATAGGAAAAGTAATAATCATAATACCTGCTGGCTGCTTGTGAGACTCGTCTTTACGCTATCAAAGCTAAAAATACGGGAGCGATACGGAAAACATACGTGTTGCTCTGACGGGAGTCGAACACGAACTCATGCTGTACATTTATTGCCCAATTTCCAGGTACACTTTAAAAATATAGATTTAATTTGTGGCCCAATCTCCGGATAGTAAAATGTAAACAAATATTTTATATGAAGCAGGTAGATAAAATGTAGCTCAATTACCGACCGCCCACTTACTAGAGAAACAGGACAAATTGATAACCTCCATTCTTATAGAAAAGACATATGAATTCATTTATGCAAACAAATATTTAGTTTTATTAATATTTGCAATATTAATATATTGTATTTTTAAGTATTTTAAAAATAATAAAAAAAGTTATCCTTAGAAAATAATATAGAACTTGAATATTGTGTTGCACAAAAATAATTAAATAGTTTTATAAATAATTGTATATTAGTTATAATTCGATACTCAGAAGGTTTTTTAACATTTTTTTAACAAAATACTTAATATTTTTCTGATAATTATTATACTTATATGTATTATAGACATGTAAAACAAATAGGTTGTATTATTTGTATTATTAATTGAAGTGGAACTGATGTACAGGGCTCTATTACAGTTTGGAGGCGCCCCTGGCGAATCACTACATTTGCGCCCCCCCCCCCAATCATGAAAAAATGAAAAATTTGCATTAGTTTAACACGTTCACTGCCGACCGAATTATACATAAGCGCGCGCGTAGCCGTAACCAAAATTCAGTCTCGGCTGATACTGTCAATTACGTGTTGACACCGGCGTTGCGCGCCCGATTCATGCTAATAATAAATAAGAATCCACAATTATATCTAAATAAATACTTGATAAATTATCATACATCACACTTACAATTATGTTTTTCAATAATATTACGATACTATTGAGTTTATAAGTACTTTGGTTTTTTTCAATTTGTACTACAACACAGCGGTTACACAAAAATGTAAAATGAAAATTCAGCTTTTTTTTGTATAGATTTATTTTTAATATTTAATAAAATGAAATAAAATAAAAAAATACTACTTATTGAATTAAACTGTAGTTTTTAACTTACAAATAAGTATAAATATAAATAAAACAATAAACATAATTTTTAATTTATATACTTCTGTGAAATTCTTCGAAGCAGTCTAGACAAAATCCTGGCTCGTCTTCACACATTGAACAATAAAACGACGTCATTTTTCGTACTCCTTTTGAACTGCATAGTTTACATCTCTTATACATGATTTTATTATTTTTATTTTTAGGTACTTTTTTTGAAAAATGTAATGCATTATTATTTGTTGGTTGTCTTTTAGTAATATTATTTTCCCCAGAATTTAATATAGTCGAAATAATTTTTAACCGATAGTCGTAAAATGAAATTTGTTTTACATTTTCATTATACAATAATTACGAATTAAGTAGTAGGATTTGTATAAAGTGTATTCCTAGTTTCTTATACCACCGCAACGTTTTCCTTTCGCAAGGATAATAGGAAAGCATTTGATCCTGTCTGTCAATGCCCGACATATATTCATTATACTTTATTATGGAAAGAGGTTTCGATTTAATTATTCCTCTTCTATTAGTTATATTTACCAAATCGTGTGAATGTTCTGAAGATATTGCGATCACATCTCGTCTGTCTTTCCATTTTACCACACCAACTCCCTTTTCTGTATATTGACAAATTGTTTCACCTTTCTTCATTTTTTTATCATTTATAGCTTTAGGATTATTTTTTTTGTTGGCTCGTAAAGTACCCGTACAGTATGTTTGTTTTTCTAATAAATAATGTGCTAACTTGACACTGTTATAATAGTTGTCCATATAGATTGAATGGCCTTTGTAATAATAACCTTCCATTAGTTTCTTTACAACGTATTCGGTATGACTTAACTCTTCTGATGTACCAGTACCCTCTCCTGAATAAATTAGAACTCTATGAACCAATCCCCACGACTCAGTCATCATATACAACTTAATCCCGTATTTGTGTCTCTTATTTTTTATATACTGACGAAACATAAGTCTTCCTCTAAATAAAACCATAGATTCGTCGATCGATAAATTTTTAGATGGTTGGTAAAGTCCTTCCATTGTTTTATTGAAATAATTTGTCATTTTGTCGATTTTATGTAAGTGACTTGTAGGATTATCATTTTGTCCCGGATTTTTGCAAAAATGTAGGACTCTGAGCAATAGCATAAATCGGTTACGACTCATAGTACTTCGAAAAATATGAAAATTGAAAAGCTCATTGGTTTTCCAATAATCTTCTAATCTATTTACGCGAATAGTACCAGTGTGAAATAAAAGAGCAATACATTTTTTCATTTCAACAACGTCTGTATTTTTCCAAGTTGAAATACGAGAATTAGACCGATCGCTGTTCAAAAAGACTTCAACTGCATATGAATTTGCCTCTTCAACTAAAAACTCCCAAAATGTGTTTGTAACAAATAAATTAAAATAATCAATTGGGTCGTTACCTTTAGGAAAAATTTTAAGTCCTGGTGTTTCAGAAAAAGGAATATCTATAACTTGAGGACGAAAAGTAAACCAGTTATAATTGTTTTCACGGCTAATTTGTGGTGAAGCTAAATCTGTTTCAGTAAGCGATGCAGGCGATTGATTGGCAATATTTTGTTCAACTATATTATTTTGATCGCAATCGTCATCTGCAGAATCACCCTCGCCTAAACTATCACTCCCAGAATTAAGACCAAAATCTTCGTCTGACAATAGAAAATCTCCATTATTAATCATAATGAGTATTTCTTCATCAGTGAGAATAGAAGCCATTATACTATCACTATGTAGGATTAAAATGAACAATTTTAAATGTACTTAAAAAAACACACACAAAATAATATCAATTCTAGTGACTACGACTGACTACGACAATGTACGCACGTTGAAGAATGACTGTCAAACATAAAAGATAAAACTGTGTAATATTTCAACAATAATAATTTGGTATATGTGTATTATATATTAAGATAATAAATAATATCGACGAAAATAATAATTAGGAAAAATATTCTATAAATAATTCGAAAAATAAATCCAACTATACCATTCAATTCTACACGAGCTATCGAATCTATTAATAAATAAATAAATAACATGCGATAAAAGCCGACCATTATCTATATCCATTAAAAATGGATAGTCTTGGTGTCAACAACGTATTGACAGCGGCCACCGGCGAATGTACGTGTGTCAACTACGTGTTGACACCGGCAGTGAACGTGTTAAAAAAACTATTTTAAATATATACAACATGTAACAATACATAGTATATTTCAAGTAAAAACTAATAACCTTTAATAATTTATACTCATCCTATTCCTATCCTATCCTATTATACTATATAAAACAGAGACACGTGTGGTGCTGCCCGTGTCGATTTTTTTTATCCCTATAGTCAACCCACCAATGAAAAAATTAGATTTTTTCGGCGGGCGGCGTCCCGGCGGCGGCGGAGCCGTCGCCGCGTTATCAACGCTCCTTATCAATTTTCGCGATTTTTTTCGGATTTATCAAACTTTTCAAACGTTTTCCAGTTTTACCCCCCTCGGGGGCTCCGGGGGGCCCCGTTCGAACCTTATTCGCCTTCCCCGCTAGATTTACGAGTCGCGCGCGGCCGTACTTTTTTCCCGGCGGGCCCGCCGCGGCCGAGAATACGTGCACAACGAGCGCCGCGATCGCGCGCGTTTTTTGCCGTTTTTTTCGACATTTCGAGATTTAGCCCCCTTCGACGCGCCTCCGAGCCCCGTTCTCCCGTTATTCGCGTTCCCCGCTAAATTCGTAGTTCGAGCGGGGCCAAAACAGGTTCGCGGACGGGGCCTCTGCGGAGAAATCGATAGCCGCGTGTGCGGCGACGTCACGTTTTTCGAAAATTTTCGCCGCGGGTCGCCCCAAACCCCCCTTCAGGACGTCGGACCTTCCCGTCGAAGATGTATTCGCGTTCCCCGCTAAATTTATAGGCCGCGATTCCTCCGGAAAGAGTCCCGGGGCAGTGGGACGACGCCGAGAGCCGAGGGCGGTTATCGCCGCCGTCTTGTGGGTATTACTATATACAGGCATAAATACATGCGTCGGAATTTTCGATTTTTTTCGTAAATATCGCGTATTCGACCTCTGGGTGTGGCGAAGCCGGTCGTCCGCTCGCCGACGCGGTGGGATCGCCCGCTCCAAAACCCCCGAGCGGACGTCGAAACCGCGTTCGGAATTCGCCGGGACGGCGAAACGCCTTAAGAGTCATTGATTTGACGCTAGAATTCGACTCGGTAGGTAGGTAGGTAGGTAAGGCGTCTGTGCGGTTGACCCGGGGTCGTGGGTTCGATGCCGGCGGCCGGAATCGTCGATAATTCGCGGCGGCCGTGATAAATCAGATTTTTTTTTCGCATTTTTTTTTTCGTCATTTACCTTTTGTTATCACTTCCGCTCCATCATTTCGTGTTTAACGAAAATGTTACGATTTTTACCGCCATTATAAGTCTGATCTCCCCGTTTGGCCGTTATTCCCGTTACCCGGGACCGATTGACGTAGCGGAGAGTGCATGAATATGTTATTTATAGGCTTGAATTGTGCGTCGAAGATCATTTTTCTCACTTGATTTATTATATTTATTATTTATACATAGTATGTATGTATGAACGCAGTTGATAGATTTTTATTGGGTATATATTTTGTCATTAGGAGTGTATACCAGTATTATATAGATCCTACATGACGTGTGCCTGATAGAAGACACCAATATACTACAAATGTATATAGTATCCTTGGTAACTTAATGAGATAATATTTATGTACCTGGTTACCTAATGTCTTGACACATAATGACGTAGGTAGGTAAATATAGTTACGTTAGGTTAGGTGGTTGTTTGTTATTATTATTATTGTGTGCGTATATATCCAATACATAGGTAAGTGTTATATTAAAGTAATAGTAGTAATATCAAAGGTGGACGATCAATTATTACGATTTAGGAGTGACACTGCAATACCAGGCGCGATACAGTATGACCGTATTATATGCAACATTATGCTCGCCGAGTTGGGCGGAGTGGAGCCGCGGGGGGGACAACTTTAGCGAAGCGAAACGCGCCCGTGTCAACATGCCTCATCTCGTGACCGGCGCTCTTCCAACGTGCATCAATTCTCATAGAAAAGCCTAATACGTTGTATTATTTAATATTCAGTGCTTTCTTTTGAGTTTTGTTGTTCTGCATTGGGCGCTTTTCACATACCGGTGAGTACAACTTTTATATCCACTCCTGCTAAATAATATTCAGATAAACTACAGGTGTATTCATGGCAGCGCGTATCGCGAACGAACATATTTTCACCACCTACACACATCGTTTTCCGCGCGTTTCGTGTTTTTTTCGTACACCGCAAATGTACTTTGAATACCTTTAACGTTTTTTATATCTGCATTCGTATTGTCCTGTCGCTGTAGTCGACGTGTAAGTCCGTTAGCCGTTTCAATGCGTTACCATTGCGGTACACGTGTTTTATCGCTTGACGTTTTGTGTTTACAGTTAATTGTGCTACTGCGAGCTGGGTATGTCGGTATTTTTCTATTTGTTTATGTACATCACGTAAGCCGGTATGTATGTACCTATTAATTCTAAAAATAACACACGAGTCGCTCAAGTCTCTTACATCACCGCTGATAACAAACTGATACTGCCCATTATAACGATTTTTTTATGACGAGTTTTTCATAATTAGTATTTACTATTCCTATTATTATATATCCGTTCGGGATGTTTTTAGGTCAAAACAAAATGGTCAAACGCTGTGCGATATGCGGAATCGTCGACAACATCGATGACGTTTCCGTACACAAGTAACCGTTCACCCAACACGTTAATACATATCAATATATATTATAATAAATTATATATCGCCTTAGATTTCCAAGTGCCGTACATCGTCGTCTTCAATGGGTGGCATTTGTTGTGGACCAAGGTTTTCCCGTGAACCACACATCTCAGCTGTGTTCGAGGCATTTCGTTCCCGGCGTTGACTTCTTTGTAGGAAATGCAGAACGCCGACGTCTGCTGCACGCGGCAGTGCCGTCTTTGGTGAGTGTATAAATTATATATTCAATATATATATATATCATTTCATTGCAGTACACCGTGACTCTACCGTTGTGTACTCTCATGAGTTTAATGTACCTACCGTGTGTGTTAGCAACCTTTCTGCAGTGCTAATTTCATTTAATTTGTTTACGTTTAATCCATAGTATGTAATTGATGATTACAGTTGATTTTAGTTGACAATGACAATGAGTAGTGTCTAACCTACGGTTAAAATTCCTTAGATACATATTATATACATTGCTTCTGTACCTACTTATACTTTAATATACTACTATTCTATACGCTCGGTACAACATTCTTGAAAACTAAATGTCTATTTTACCATAAAACTTTCATTCAACTTATATTATAATTGTAGAATAACTTGAACGGCATTCAATTGTGTTACTGCTGTTTCAGATTGCATATCAAACCCTGGGTCAAGCTTATTTTCATACATTTTCATACATTGATACCTAGATTAACTTATATATCAACTTTTACTATGGGTATATTGACCTAAACAGAACACTTCACGTTGCTACTACACGAAGTAGGTATTACTAGACTCTTTACTCACCTCTCCTTTTTTTTGTGAATTGTGTACTGGATAAGTGTCTTATAATTTCACATACTGGCTTACTATTAGCAATGTTAAGATTATTTTAATACTTTCTTTACTTTCTTTATACAATATTATACAACAACTAACTTTGTTTGTATTATAGTGTAACATAAACCTTACTTTCAACTTATATAATAATTTCATAAAAATGAACTTATTGCATATGAGTACCTACACTTACTGTTATAGAGTGCAATACATTTTTAAAATGTAAGTCATTGTTGTTATTGGTACGGTATAACACATAAGCACATTAAACCTAATCAACACAAGATTATATTAAATATGTATGAACACACATGTACAACCATTAAAAGTTCAACTCACTGTGTTTTAACTTTTATTATGGGTATTTACAACCAATGAACAAAATACTTATACGTTTTCTTACTACTACTTAGTACTCATTACTGACCTAAGTCTAATCTCCATTATTTGTAAGTTGTATACTAGATAGGCATTTTATCATTTCTCATGTGGTACTCTTAGAAATGTTTATATTATTTCAAAAGTTAATACAATAGATTGTATTGATGTTATGCGTAGCTAACACATTCAATTAAACATTATTTTGTACAACTCTTTGAAAAACAATTTGAACTACAACATGTATACTTTATTGGTGAAGTATAAACCCTACATTATCATATAATTTCACTGTAACACTTAGGGCCCGTTATACAGTGCAACTAGATTTTTACTACATATTTATAATTTCACATATTGCATATAGATACCTACTTACTGTTATAGAGTGCAATAATTATTGTTTTTATTGTTGTTACTGAAAAATACACAAGCACATTCAACTTATCATATAATAAATTCAATTATTGCATTCATGTAGGTACCTATACTTACTGTTATACACTGCAAGTTATTGTTCTATTGTTGTTACTGAAAAAAAAAAACGAGCGCATTACACAGATTTAGTTTCAGCTTAACAAAGATTATAAATAATATAAATATTATTGCATTGCAATAAAAATACTAATACATTAGTACAGCGGTTCTCAACCTTTTTGTAGATGGAATTTGGCATTTAATGCACAAAAAGTAAATTATATATTATTTACAATTGTTAGATTATTATCATTTCAATTTTCCTGTTTTCACGCGTACCATGGGTTCAGAAAAACAGGATTTAATAGTTGTGTATACAATGTATAATGTTGCACTTTAGTAATATATTTTTATTTATTACGGTGCGCTATATGTAATTATCTTATTTAACATATTTAACCAATTTTTACCTACTTATTTACAAAAGAACTTAAACAAGTATAACATCTACACTGATACACACGATATTAATAAATTCCTGGATAAACAATAATTATATTATGCAATGAAAATAAAAACTCTAAACTCAATCACACTTATAGGTGTTCGGGGATATCCAGATGGATGTGGTGGATGCCGTGGAAGTTGTGGAAGTCCAGATGGATGGAGAGGAGGCCGTGGAAGTGGCAGAAGTTCAGATGGAGGGGGTTGAAGACATGGAAGTGGTTGACATACAGGTGGTGGAGGGGATGGAGGACATGGAAGTGGTCGACGTACAGGTAGAGGATATTGTGGACATAGATGTGGAGATTGAGGACGTGAAAGTGGTCGAACTACCCATAGTGCGTGCGCCAATGATTTACCGTCAGGCGGGCGTGACTCACCCGCTTCCAGAGCAGCACAACGCGGGCGCGTTGGACAGTCTGCAGACACTGTTACGCCCGCCACTTTGAGGGCGAGAGTGTGGGCCAAGGTGCTAATAGACACTTCTCCACGTGTAACAATGGCCAAGTGACCGCTGCAGGACAACGCGCGTTGTTGCCCGCCCCCTACCTACTAATGAATATGTTTTTAGATGATTCACAGGATGGTCGTACATTCCGGGCGGATGTTCGGCGGTACAACAACGTTCTGGCATTCGCTGCGTTTACTTGCGACGCAAACGACAGGCGTGTGCCAGGGCGGGGACCGCCGGTGTGGATTGTCCACGGCCAGACCTATCGGAAGACCAATAACGAGGTGGCTGTTGCCCCGGGAGTTGCGAACAACTGTCAGTTGTACTTCTTAGAGTCCGGAGAGGCCAACAACCGGCGCCTCGATATTGCTCGACGGGGGAATCGTGAACTGTCCGAAATCGTGATGGGATTATTGGACGGTTTGCTGCGGGGCATCAATCCGTACGCAATGGCTTTTAAGTAAGAAAACTATTGTATTTATTAACACTAGGAATGTGAATTGCCCCTTAGAGTAAATACTTTTTACACATACCTTTCTTATAGTAGATAAATAAAAAAAAAAACATTTACCAATATGAGCTACCATTATAGACTTAATAATGATTTAAAATTATATACATAGTAAATAGTTTTCTTAACTTCTATTTTTAACTCCTCCTTATTAGTCATTTGAAATACCTAAGGTAATTAATTATTTAAAATAATACATGCTATTAATTTGTTGTTAATACTTGGAGTATGAATAACTCAACCTTAGAATCATTACTCAATGATATAACATTAAATATGACCTAGGGTTCGGATGTTTATGACTTGACATATTATTTATGTAATTTTGAAGTAAAACTATCTTGGGGTACATTTACTTATACATTAATACATTTTATACACTCAATTATTTTTACCTATTGAATGTAATTCTCTACGCTTATTGCACTTACACACAGGCGCCTGGTGCATAGGTTATGGTAAATTCATTATATTCTCACCGCTACCAATATAGAGTTAAATGGACTGAGTGATAGAACATCGGATGTTTTTATATTTTACTTGGACTGAACAATAATTGCATACTATTTGGTTACATACCTACATTATATTTTTGGTTACATAGACAAATCCATAACTTCAAATACATCAATTACTATTGATTAATACATTTTAGGTAATATGATTTATTCTCAGCTCAACTATTTACCCCCCCCCCCCCCAATTTCCTTTGTTTTTATAATCCACAGTTATTTGTACACGTCATGGAGTGTGTTTAATATAAATATATACATGTCTATATTCGTTTCAGGAACATGCGTCAGGTGTGGCTGGCAGAAAGAGCCCTAGCCGATCCTGCAGCTGTTCCCCCTAGACCAGTCACAATGCATTTCGTTGAAAATGCAGCCCGGGATAGGGGCCGAAACAACCTGCCTACCGCTAATGAAGTGGCGGCCGTGTTTGTAGGTGAAGGTGGTCTTCCTCCCAGAAATATCAATCTGGTCATCTACGACACCAATCCAATCGACCAGTAACGGAGGATGCAATTTATACCAGCGGGTTAGTTAATAAATATTTAACACGACTTTCCGCTTACAATATTTACTATACACTAGGAATGAATTACTTCCTTTTCGCCTGTAATACCCCCCCCCCCCCCACACACACACACACACACACATAATAATATTATAACATATGTCACGATTTACGAGTCTCACTGCTAACAACGAAGAGTTAAATTACACCCTGCCGTATAGAATCATACCTTTACTACATTATACATTTTGGACATTCTTTTGAAATTGTATTAGTTAATAACGTTAGGTCAAAACCAACTTCAACCGTTTGACTTGTGCATTAATACTTATTACATTAGCTGTTTGAGTACAAAAGCCATTACATTATTATACATTTAGTGTATAACTCTCATCGAGTTTCCTCCTGAATAAATTATTTTCATAATACTGTAGTGATAGTATGACAATAAGTAACATTAATCAAATCTATCAAATCTATAGTTACATTACTTCAATGCTTAATTCACTGTTCTCTTATTTCATTAACTAACATCACTTATTAACACTTGGTATAGAAATTAGCCAACCTTATAGTTAATATTTTAGATTATTTTGTAAATTACCTTTCTCTTGTGGTTCTACAAAACATTATGCACTTGCTAAAATACACACAACACAATCATAACAATAAATACATAACTCAGAGTTAATTTACATTCTATCATATACAATCATGGTTTTAATTGTACTGTAAATATCCGATCACACATACTTTCTGGACATTCTTTTGGAATTAAATTAGTTATTTACTAATACGTTACGTCAAAACCGACATATATAATAATACTCATTAAATTAACAGTGTAAATTCATTGTGTTGGTGTGAAACAAGCCATTGCATTATTATAAATTTAAAACAGCGTGGATTAACTTAATACTCATCACATGTCATCAACATTTTCATAATTTTGCTGTAAGAAATACCTGTAGTTACATTGCTCTCATTTCATTATTTGTGTATACTTAATAGATTTATTTACATATATATAATTTATACATTACCTTTCTTTTGTGGTTCTATGTAGGTACTTACTATACACACAACACAATCATAATAATAATAAATAGGTGTAAATGACTCCTAAATAGAGTTAAAGAATCATAGTTTTGATTTCACAGTATATAATATACTTAATAACTAATACCATATTATAGTCGACCTTAGAGGTAATATTTTCTATAAATTATTTCATAACTTTCTTTGGCGGCTCTACAAATTGTGTACATACAACACAAACGTAACTCCATAAAGTAACTCTCAGCTACTACACACCTTTGGTTTAGCAATTAACTTAAAATTCATTATATTTCTCAAGGGTCGTGTCACTCGGATCCCATGTTGTATCCGCTGTTTTTCCCGTACGGCGAGGCCGGTTGGCATAACGGGATGTTGCAAGAGGGCCCTCGACGAAAAAATGTCCGCAGTCGAAACACTATAGGAGAGTTTGCATGCTACCGTTTGGCCATTCGATATGAGGGAAATAACGACACGAGGCACCAACTATTCAGTTTAATACATCAAGGCCGGTCCTTGTTTCACCAGTTCGTGTGCGATCAATACGTTTAAATGGAATCTAACAATCTGAAGTATATACGTCTCAATCAGAGGGATCTCCTAGCTAAAGCATATCAAGGGCTCGTGGACCATGTGAACCAACATCTCATCATCGATCCTATGGCAGTCGGCCGTAGGATCATTTTGCCGTCGACGTTTGTGGGCAGCGAACGATACAACAAGATGTGTTATCAAGACGCTATCACCATGGTCCGTAGCAAAGGGAAACCCGACATGTTCATAACATTTACGTGCAATCCCAAATGGCCGGAGATCACAGAAAACCTGGCAGCTCACAGCATTGCAAATGACAGGCCCGAACTGGTAGCCAGGGTGTTCAACAGAAAACTGCAAGAGCTACTAAAGGACCTAACTGTTAATCGTGTATTTGGTAACGTCGGCGCTTACGTTTATACCATCGAGTTTCAAAAACGCGGTCTGCCCCATGCGCACATACTCATAATCCTGGCGGAGGATTGTAAGTTCCGCACGGCGGCGGACGTCGACGACGTGGTTTGCGCCTTCTTGCCGGACCCGGCAACCGACAGGCATTTACACGACTGCGTGAAGTCCCACATGATACACGGACCTTGTGGAACAGTCAATCCGCAGTGTCCGTGCATGGTGAATAACAGTTGTTCAAAAGATTTCCCGAAAGCGTACGCAGAGGAGACTGTGTACGTTGCAGATGGCGGTTATCCAAAGTACCGCCGACCGGACGACGGCCTGATGGTACTTGTGAGAGGTCGTGAGGTCGGTAACGAGAGTGTAGTGCCTTACAACCCTTACCTTCTGGTCAAGTACGACGCGCACATCAACGTCGAGATCTGCACGTTCATAAAGAGCGTCATGTATATCTACAAGTACATATACAAGGGACACGACCGTGTGACATTGGAGGTTCATGACCAAGACGAAATAGCCAAGTGAGTCTTAACCTTAACTACACTTACCGATATAAAATGCTTATAATTCTAAAATTTAAACATGCAAATTAATTATAAATAATATATTAATATAATATAATGTATACATGTGTATTGTGTATGGTATAATGATTATATTGGTGGATTGTATATACGTTTATTTAGTGTGTTTAGTATGTATGAACTATTTACTACTTTTTAGGTCAGCTGTATACATTCACAAATACCTTTAAGTTTTTTATCATATTATACCTATATTTGATTATATGATATTATGTGGCTTGGTGCAAGAAGGACCAATGTCATATTTTTGTCAGTGTTCAGGAATTCAATCTTAAATTATATAACTTAATTATATTTATTTTTATTTCATTGTAAGACACTCAAATATGTACGTTTAAGTTTGGCATTCATCACCCACAAAAAATAATAAAATTACTTTGGTTTAACTAAAATTTAAAACAAACACTTCCTTATGAAAACATTTCTACATTTTTTATAATTATATTCCATTGAGAATGATGTTAGTAACTTCTACATTTATAAACTTTATAATTGATTTCAAAATGACGAATGTCAAATCTAATAGTGACATTAGCTCTTTTCACACAAGTAATATAAGCAAATTTTAATGACATTGGTCAAATAATTTCAATTTTGTCAAAATGTGACATTGACCCTTCTTGCACCAAGCCACAGAATTATTTTTTGTGTTGGTCAGGTATTATTATTACATTTTATGCGTTATTTCATGTGTTTTCATTCAAGCTGTGTATAATAAACATTCTATTGAATACAGTACTATTAATCAAATACATTAAATTCATCAATTACCGTCAAAAGTTTCTAAGAGTTTTATAATTATATATTATGATATATACGTAGGTTGTACCATACATTATGTACTTCTACAGAGAGTTCTATAGGTGGTCTACATTAGTACACAGTGGTGCCTACATACTATTGATAGATTTTTACTATAGGTATTGCATTGAAAATGATTACGATTCCATCGTTGTTAGCATATAATAATATTTTATGCATGTGTCGTTTTTAGCAATGTGTCCTGTGTTATTTTGCTCACTGCTGGTTTTTAAAGTAGTTGTATACTTTTACCAATACTCTATATTTTTTTTACTTATGTATTATTATTATATTGTTATTATTATTTTTATTATAATTGTGTTATTTTATGTTTTTTCATTCAAGCTGTTTATACACGTTAAGTACACCAACTAACTAATATACCAAATAGATATAAATTTCAAATTGTAAACTTCAAAGGCTCAGCTAAATGAAACACACTTTTATGAATCGTTATTTTCGTTGACACAAATTATCATTCCTACAGCTTTGCCATTCTTATATATAATATATTATACATTGAATATACAGTCACACAGATAATGTACTCCAGCTGATACAAGTTTTTATTTTTTATAGATTATGCTTTACATTTGATGTGTTGTTTCCACAGTATAAAATGTAAATTGATATTAATACACCAATTATAAACTGTTCTCGCATTGATCACCTAATATACTAATTCCAACTGTGTAAATTATTTAAATTGTAAACTTACATTAATATTTAGCTACTCAAGCCACTTTTGTTTGACGTATGCTACTACAACATTTATTTATCGAAACATATCATAATATATCAGTCACATTTATTGTATGGCAAACTTTTAATTACAATTCAACGGTTGTAGGGATTCTTCGTCATGTGCATAATATTTTTCAATGTAAATAATGACACACCGTAGGTAACACTAACAGTTTAAGTAAAAAACTGTGAGTCTTCGTACAATTTTCAAAAATTAGTTCTTAGTTTGCTTAAATGTTTCGATTCGCTTCACTTCAAAATAAATTAAAATTATTAAACATTGTGATATAATATTACACTGCAATGCAATGCTATGCGTCTACAGAACATAAAATAAATTAAATTCACTTGAATTATATAATAGTAAGCCAGTCATTATATTGTTAGTCATATTTTCAATAATCCTTTTTAGGTACGTCAACTCGAGATACGTCTAGCGATTGTTTTCGTACAATTTGCACGGCAAGAGTCACGTGGTCGTCAGGCTTCCTGTTCACCTGGAGGGTCGTCAGAACGTGTACTTTGCGCCGGGCCAAGAAGAAGAAAGGCTACAGAACCAAGCTGTACGTCACACGAAACTCACGCAGTTCTTCGCGCTGAACGCGACCAACGTGGCGGCTCGACAATATTTGTACCACGACATACCGACGCATTACACCTGGCAGGTTCCGCGGCCAGAAAGAAATATCGGAAATGTCAAACAATGGTGTCCGCGGCTGATTCGGATGGCCAACGTTACATTGGCTCGGATGTACATAGGGAACCCACTGGACCAGGACCGTTTCCACTTGAGACTGCTACTTCTGAACCGAAGAGGCCCGCAGTCCTTTCAAGACATAAGGACGGTGGACGGGGTCGTTCACGAAACATTCACGGCGGCTGCGGTTGCACTCGGACTGTTGGAAGACGACCGAGCGTGGCGGGATTGTTTGACGGAATCGGCGACGTTGGACACGCCACGGCAACTGCGGTATCTGTTCGTCACCATACTGGTGTTCTGCCAGACATCAAACACGCTGGTGTTGTACGAGGCGAACGAAGCAAATCTTCGACCGGCGCCTCCAAGACGTCGACCGCGCGAGGGCCGCGTGTCTGGCAGCCATCGAGGATCTACTTCGTGTGCACGGAAAGTCGCCGGTCGACTACGGTTTGCCCCTCGCCGACCTCCGTCTACTGGAACCGCTGCAGGACGATGCGCTGTTTCGAGAAATAGACGAGGCGGCACGGTGGGCCCCACAAGTGGACGCCTTGAACGCCGAACAGCGAACGGTGTACGACCGCGTGATGGCGGCCGTCGACGACCAACGCGAGGTGTCGCGAACTTTCTTCGTCGACGGACCCGGAGGTACGGGAAAAACCACGCTGTACGGGTGCCTGATATGGTCGCTTCGGCACCGACCACAGCCGCGGGAGGTGTAGTGGTGCGTTGCGTTCACCGGGATCGCCGTGTCGCTCATGGATTGCGGCATGACCGTGCACTCGACGTTCGGACTGCCGTTCGGCACGCTCACCGAAGACTCGACGTCCACCATCACCATGCAGTCAGAGCGAGCTCAGAAGATAAGCAATGCGGCGCTCATCGTCTGGGACGAAGCCCCCATGTCACCGGGACTGCAACTGACGGTGGTGGACAGCCTGCTCAGGGACGTCATGGTATCGGAATTGCCGTTCGGTGGTAAAAACATGCTGTTCGCCGGCGACTTCAGACAGATATTGCCGGTGATCCGGAGAGGGACGAGAGCCGATATCGTCATGTCGTCGATCAAGAAAAACGGACTTTGGAGCGTCATGGAGCGCTTCAATCTGGTCCAGAACATGCGCGCGGGCAACGACGCGGACTTTGCGTCTTGGTTGCTTCAGCTCGGCAACGGCCAACTGCCCGCGGTCGACGGCGTTCCTGACACCGTGCAAATCCCGAGGCAAATGGTATGCGACGTCGCCGATTTAATCGATTTCGTGTATCCGCAGCAAATGTCGTTGGCCAACGTCGACGAATTTGCTCGGAGAGTCGTCGTGTGTCCCACCAACGAAGAGTGTAGAGGTGTCAACAGGGACGTGCTGGAGCGCGTCGACGGTGCAGAGACGACCTACAAGGCCGTCGACACCATGATGGCAGACGATGCCGACGAAGTGGCCAATTTCCCCACAGAGTTCCTCAGCGGTTTGGAACCGGACGGTCTGCCGCCGTTCCGGCTGACGTTGAAGGTGGGGTGCATCGTGAAGTTGCTCAGAAATCTCGATTCCAGGAGACGACTGTGCAACGGTACGAGGTTGGTGGTCACCGAACTGCGGACCCACAATTTCAAGGCGAGAATTTTGGGCGGTGACGCACTGGACGACGACATCGTCCTGCCCAAGATACCGCTCACGTCCAGCGGTGAGGACGACCTGCCCATCCTACTGCGGCGCCTTCAATTCCCGGTGATGTTGTCGTTCGCCATGACCATCAACAAGTCGCAAGGTCAGACGTTCGACAGGGTAGGTTTGCTACTGACGTCGCCCCCGTTCACTCACGGGCAGCTGTACGTAGCGTTTTCGAGGGTGAGAAACGCACAGTCCGTGAGAGTCGGCATGTACGCCGATGACAGCGGGCGATTCGTCACCAAGAACATTGTGTACAGGGAAGTTCTGTAATGCAATATATGTTGACAATGGTAAGTGTAAGTCTAGGTGACTCTCGATGTTCAAGTCTAGGTGACGCCCGATGATCAAGTCTAGGTGACATTCGATGTTCAAGTCTAGGTGACGCTAGATTATCAAGTCTAGGTGACGCTCAATGATCAAGTCTAGCGTCATACTAGATTTTCAAGTCTAGGGTGATGCGGAGAGAAAGTTTGACAACCTCCACGTGGTCTCTCTGGATGCGAATACTCAAAGGTGTATTCGTAACTAATGTCAAACGGTTTATTAGGATTTTAAAAATAATATTTATAATATTGTACGGTCACACATACATAATTCATTTACGCTATATCAATAATTATTTATTTATACCTACTTCAAAATACATTGTTAATGTAATGAAATGTAAAAAAGCGTTTAAATAATATTATGTAACTTTGTAACGTTAGTTTAAATTATTTAACCTTTTTATATGTTTTGTTAGTATCAATATCATACAATGGATTTGTTATTGATGTTTGTATGAGTAATTTTATATTATATATACTATGATATTATATAACTAATTAAATTTGTTTTTACTTTTACTTATATAATATTCTAAATATCTGTTAATATAATATTATTATAGTTGAAATTGCATTCACAATCCTATACTGTGATTGTATTTATATTTTTTATACTATGCTATTATGGAACTTTTTACATTTGTTTTTTACTTTGTACCGTATAAGATAATTTGGTATTCAACCACTAATTGTTATTATAGCACATTATTATTTGTATTATATAATTAACTAGCTCTCTATAACTTTGCTATTCATATCTATATGAATAACTTTTAATAACAATCTAAATATCTGATAGTATAATTATTATTTATTTGTTGTACATATATTATTATATTAAGTAACTTTTTACATATGTTTTTACTTTGTAATGTATAGTTAACTATATTCAATATTTTATTGGTATTTGACCACCAATTGTCATTAGAATGTTTGTAGAATATAATACCTTTAATCACTATTATGCCTATGTCAAGTTCTTTACTTATATTATAATTACTTTTAAACACAATTTGCAATTTATATTTGCACCAACCTTATCATTATACCTACCTATTACACTACTATTTGACACAATTCAATACTATAAGCTAATATTACTGTATTTTACCTATCATCACTGAGAATTTCTGATAATTTGTAACGTCAATGTAAGGATGAAAATAATATTGCAAGGCGACTCATGACTTATATTTAATAGCCCAACGTTTTATTTGTATCGTCACCGTATTATAATGATACATCAGTATTGGTTGGTATTTATCTATGTTCTTTGTATTACACTACCTATTGTTGTGATACACATCTATCAATGTCAAACTATTAAAATACAAAATTACAAAAATAAACATATCACATCAGACCCCTCAAAATGTTACACCTAACACATAGGCTACTAATATTATTGTACTCTAATATTAACTAATGTGTTAACCGTGATTATTATAATAAGGTAGGAAATAAAAACAAGACATTTGAAAAAAAAAGTTTTTATTCGTCTGATCTGAAAAATATTAAAGGAAAACATTTTTTGTTAGGATAATGGCATTAAAAAAAATTATCCAATTGACAACTTACGATCATCACCGTTTTTATGTAAATACATATTTTTATTGAATGCAGATATCTTTGTCCTGGTTAAAAATAAGCACGTTTCATAACACCCTGAATAAAATGACAATTTTTTATGTTACATATTTTCACATATTTGGTGGTAAATACATATTTCTAAATATTTTATTAATAAGTACATATTTTGCAAATATTTCATATTTTATAAATGTAGGTACTTATTAAATTTCCAGAAATGTTAGAATTAACCATCTATCGACTTTATCGACGTCGTAAATATTGATTACGACTTTTGATGTACTTATTACATTTCCAGAAATGATAAAAATAACCATTTATCGACGTCTATCGACTTTATCGACGTCGCGCGTCGTAAATTTGATGTCACCATATCGGTTAGTGTTACCTAGTATTATTCAGTCTGCTGTTGTGCTGTTGTGCGTGTATACTGTATATTTACTATATTTATTCGTTCCGCGTTCGTGCGTGTTTTTTACGTTGTAAGTGAGTTTATATTCGTTTAATTGTGCCTGTGCGTGTATAACACTGATAAAAAATATGCCCAAAATTCCTTCAACAAAAAAAGCAAAAGTAGCTCAATACCTTTTAGAATTCCCTAATGAAACTTTTAAGAGTGATGGGCACGTGTTACTTTGTGTAGCTTGTGGACAATCTGTATCTTGTTTGCAACGTTCTTTAATAACTCAGCATATAAACACATCAAAGCATAAAGAAAATAAAGTGAGGAAAATTAAATTCAATCAGAATTTCATCACCTCTTCATCTTCGAATAGTAAGTCAACTTTTGATACCGATTTATGTAGAACATTAATCAAGGCTGACATCCCACTTACTAAATTAAAAAATCCAACTTTTAAAATGTTCTTGGAAAAGTACACTGGGCAAGCTGTTCCCGAAGAAAGCACTCTTCGAAAAAATTACGTTGAAGTTATTTATAATGAAACACTTTCTAAAATTCGAGATATCATTGGCAATGGTCCTATCTGGGTCTCAGTTGACGAAACTACAGATGTAGATGGTCGCTATATCGCCAATTGTGTAGTAGGAAAATTAAATTCCGAACCTTCCAAACCAATTGTTTTAAGCTGTGGTGAACTAAGTGCAATCATCAAACAATCGCAAGATTTTTTAATGATGCGATGAGCTTATTATGGCCACAAGGCATACATCACGAAAATGTTTTGTTGTTCTTATCGGATGGTGCACCATATATGGTAAAAGCTGGAAAGGTTCTAACTACATTTTATCCAAAAATGTTGTATTTAACATGTATAGCGCACGGATTTCATCGTGTAGCTGAAACAGTTAGAGCACAGTTTCCACTTGTTGATTCATTAATTGCTACCATAAAAAAAGTATTCCTTAAAGCTCCTAGTAGAGTACTAAAATTTAAGGAGTTATATCCTAATTTATGCCTTCCTCCGGAGCCAATCATTACTCGGTGGGGAACGTGGTTAGCAGCAGTTAAATACTATTCGAACAATTTTGAAAAAATTAAAGACGTCATTTCAAATCTTGATTCGGATAATGCAATTTCTATTGCAAAAGCAAAAGATATTATGCAAAATAATGAGCTAAAAAATAATTTAGCATATATTTTAGCAAATTTTTGTTTTTTGGTTGAAGTCATAAAAAAATTAGAAACATCGAATCTCACATTAGTTGAAAGCCTAGAAATAGTGGAAAATGCAGCAAATACACTTAGTGAAGTCCAAGGAGAATCTGGAGTGATAATAAAAAATAAATTAAATGACGTACTAGCTAAAAATGTTGGTTTACAAAACATAAAAACTATTAGAAATATTCTTCTAAATACAAATGAAAACAATGGATCTATGGATATTGAATTTGCACCATCTGATATATCAAATATGAAATATGCCCCATTAACCTCAGTTGACGTGGAACGCTCTTTCAGCAGATACAAATCAATTTTAAGACCTAACCGCCGCACATTTAAATTTGAAAATCTCCAAATGTACATTGTTTCAAACTGTTTCGAAGACGACTGCAATGAAGATGAATAAATTAAAGTACAAAAAAAAAAAATATGTTTTGTAACAGAATTCTATATTTTTATTACTTTTTTTTGATGATTACAAATTAATTAAAAATACACATTTTTTGTTGTTAAATATTTCATGATTTTTTATACATATTTTGGCAAAAATAACAACATAAATATTTAAATATTTTGACTTTTTTATTACATAAAAATCCGCGCCCTAGTGATGATATTATGAGGGCCGCTAATTCCCGCAATGCCGACTCGCACGTTACACCAGCCATCGATTCATACAACGTCTACAATTTATATATACAAATTAAACATGGCATTAAAAGGTGTTCTCAAATTCACAACTAACTGTGGTCTCTCCAATACCACATGTGTGCATTCATATCCTACAATTTTGTATTTATGTACTTAAAGCTGGATTGCCTATCCGGATAGCTGAGGTGACTGGCCTGCTAGGCACCAAAAAAATCACGCCGGCTACATAATTTTAACGGAATTTCGAATTTCCCGCGGCGTTTTCGAAAAGACTGTCCGCTACGCCTCGACCCACCCGTCCGGATGGCCTGACGGTGCTACCGCGTCAAACCACAGAGGTCTACCCTTATATCACCAGACATCTGTATCACCCTTACACCAGCTCGAGATCAACGACCAGACCACAAGATAGGTCGGATTGACTATTCGGATAGCTGAGGTGACTGACCCACCAAAAAAATGGAGGCGGCTATATGATTTTTTTACTGAATTTATTACTTATTTTGTATTTTCGGTTAGGTTAAGCGTATGAACGCTGTCCGCAATTCGACGCAATCGGATTGCATACCCTTATTTCTACGGCGAACGTCATTCGATGTGACTGACCTGCTAGACACCCAAAAAAGACGGCGACTATATGATTTGCATGGTCGTCCGAAATGATTTAAATTTTTTTTCACGTTATTTATTATTTAAATTTAGGGTACTCGATGACAGTTATAAATGCTGTCCGCGATTCGACGTAGTCAGATTGCATACCTGGTGACGTGACCCGGCCGTCGCACATTGTCCGCTAACCGAAGAAGTCGGATTGCCTACCCCTCTTACTTCGGCGAACGTCATTCGAGGTGACTGACCTCCTAGACGCCCAAAAAAGACGGCGACTAAATGATTTGCATGGACGCCCGTAATTTTTAAAATTTTTTTTTCACATTATTTATAACTTATTTTGCGTTTCGGTGACATTTATCAACGCTGCATATCTGTTGCAGCGACATTGAAGTCATACGTTGTCCGCTACCGACGAAGTCGCATTACCTACCAGGGCGACTTCGTCCAACGTCGAGATAGGTGAGTGACCTGCTAGACCCCAAAAAAATTGAGGCGGCTATTTGATTAGTTCGACCGTCCAAAATATTTGTATTTTTTTACTTGATTTGGAATTTTCGACGGCATTAAAAAAGTTTTACAGCTATCCGGTTAACTAATCCACGGGCCGCGGGACGACGAAAAGAGTCGAGTGACGATATCGCCGCCGTCGAGCGGGTATTACTATATACATGCATAAATACGTGCGTCGGGAGGTTCTATTTTTTTACGCGGATTTCGCGGTTTACACGTCCGAGGGCGGCGGAGCAGGTCATCCGCTCGCCGACGCGGTTGGATCGCCCGCTCTAAAGCCCCGAGCGGACGTTGAAATCGCGTTCGGAATTCGCCGGGACGGCGAAACGCCTTAAGAGTCGTTGATTTGCCGACAGAATTCAACTCGGTAGGTAGGTAGGTAGGTTTAGGCGTCGGTGCGGTTGACTCGGGGTCGTGGGTTCGATGCCGGCGGCTGGGATTGTCGATAATTTGCGGCGGCCGTGATAGAACAGATTTTTTTTTTCGTCATTTACATTATCAACGCACGCGCTTTTTGCCGTTTTTTTCGAAAATTCGAGTTTTAGCCCTCTTCGACGCGTCTCGGGGCCCCGTTCTTCCGCTATTCGCGTTCCCCACTAAATTTATAGGCCGCCGGTGACCGCACTTCCTACGGGACGAGCCTTGGGGCCGCGGGACGACGACGAGAGTCGAGTGACGATATCGCCGCCGTCGAGTGGGTAATTCTATATACAGGCATGAATACATGTGTCGGAAGGTTCGATTTCTTTCGCAAATCTCGCATATCCGATGCGGTGGGATCGCCCTCTCTAAAGCCCCGAGCGGACGTCGAAATCGCGTTCGGAATTCGCCAGGACGGCGAAACGCCTTAAGAATCATTGATTTGACACCAGTATTCAACTCGACAGGTAGGTAGGTAGGTTTAGGCGTAGGTGCGGTTGACTCGGGGTCGTGGGTTCGATGCCGGGCGGCCGGGATCGATGACAGTTTGCGGCGGCCCTTATATATCAGATTTTTTTTTTCGGTCGTTTTACGATTTTTTTACAAAATTCGAGTTTTATTCCTTTTGAAGACGTCGGACCTCCCCGTTTAAGACATATATATGTGCTAAATATATTGACCGCCTGCGGCCGTACTTCATTCACGTCGAGTGCCGCGGCGGACATTTGAGAGCGGACAGCGTCGTTATTACTATATACGGAAATATATTTATGCGTCGAAGAGTTTGAACTTATATTTTACAAACTTTTGCCTGCTCGGCCTCGGTATTTATATATTTGATGATAAACGATATAGCCACAGAATGTAGGTACTGTAGGTACATGCATATTATAATAAATAAATGTCTAAATATTAAGAGTTAATACGGTGGTCAGGTGGTTGGGTTAGTTATTAATTAAATTATATAAACTAATATCCCAGCTCGACGATGGATGTGATTTTAACGCAGAGTGTAATACGATATATTATTATTATTATTATTATAGATTGGTCGATATGACTATACTATAGGTTTATTTTGTATGCTACACTAAATTTATGTTTACCAAATTTGACTCACCTAAAAACTGTAATATATTAAGTAACTACTACATAGTATAGGTATTATGTATTTAATATCTAAACTAATAAATGTTGACTGTAAAATCAATAGCTGTGTATACAAATAGTTGATTAGTTATATACTTATTAATTAATTTGATTTTATGCTCATGATTAAATATAAATATATACATAATATATTACAGTTTTTAGGTGAGTCAAATTTAGTATAGCATACAAAATATACTGTAACAGATTCTAAATAATAAAATATTAGTACAATAACAAAATAGAACTTTATGTATTTAATAAGCAATTAAATTGTATTATGATAAGTCTATATACTATTTGAAATAACTTATGAGTATTTTATGAAATAAACTTTTTTATAAATAATACTTATTAACGCACCCATATTATTGAACATGGGATGGTTCTTTTGTACTTGAATAGACAAAAGTAATATAACTAACATATATTATTATTATTATTATATAGTATTAGATATATTACAATTTTTAGGGGAGTTGATTGTTTGAGGTAATGCAATTTGGTAATCATAAATTGTATGTATGATACAAAACTGCTGCAGATACTAAATAATACAATAATTTATATTATTATAATTATATTAAGTGATCAATTAAACTGTTTCATAAACAATAAGCTACATTTATTAAGCATCGTTTGATATGTTCTAACATAAGCATAAAATCAAATTAAACAATAACAATATACACAGCTATATGGCTTTTATTATGTGGTAAAATATTAAATATATGGTATACTAAGTAGTGGGTACTACAGTTTTCAGGTGAGTCAAATTTGGTTTAGCATGCAAATGAGGCGTCTGTGCGGTTGACCCGGGGTCGTGGGTTCGATGCCGGCGGCCGGAATCGTCGATAATTCGCGGCGGCCGTGTTAAATCGGATTTTTTTTGCATTTTTTTTTTCGTCATTTACATTATCAACGCTCCTTATCACTGTACGCGATTTTTTACAAATTTTTCAAATATTTTCGAGTTTTACCCCTCTATGGAGCTCTGGGCGACGCCGTTCGCACCTCATTCACGTTTCCCGTCAAAATTAAAGGCCTCGCGCGGCCGTACTTTTTTCCCAGCGAGGCCGTGGGAGCGGAAAAGACGTGCACACCGAGCGCCTCCGTCGCTCGTGCTTTTCGCCGTTTTTTTAGAAAATTCAAGTTTTAGCCCTCTTCGACGTGTCTCGGGGCCCCGTTCTTCCCTTATTCCTGTTCCCCGCTAAATTCGTAGTTCACTCGTGGCCTTACCACGTTCGCGGAGGGGGCCTCTGCGAAGAAATCGATAGCCGCGAGCGCGGCGTCGTCACGTTTTTCGAAAATTTTCGCCGCGGGTCGCGTTAAACAAATTTTTTAGGAGTCGGACCTCCCCGTCGAAGACGTACTCGCGTTCCCCCCTAAATCTATAGGCCGCGTGTGGCCACATTTCCTGCGGGACGAGGCTTGGGGCCGAGGGACAACGACGAGAGTCGAGTGACGATATCGCCGCCGTCGATTAGGTATTACTATATACAGGCATAAATACATGCATCGGAATTTTCGATTTTTTTCGTAAATATCGCGTATTCGATGTCTGGGTGTGGCGAAGCCGGTCGTCCGCTCGCTGACGCGGTGGGATCGCCTGCTCAAAAACCCCTGAGCGGACGTCGAATCCGCATTCGGAATTCGCCGGGACGGCGAAACGCCTTAAGAGTCATTGATTTGACGCTCGAATTCAACTCGGTAGGTAGGTAGGTAGGTTAGGCGTCTGTGCGGATGACCCGGGGTCGTGGGTTCGTCGATGCCGGCGGCCGGAATCGTTGATAATTTGTGGTAGCCGTGATAAATCAGATTTTTTTTTCGCATTTTTTTTTTTCGTCATTTAAATTATCAACGCGCGCGCTTTTTGCCGTTTTTTTCGGAAATTTGAGTTTTAGCCCCCTTCGACGCGTCCCTCAGTCCCGTTTGCACCTCATTCGCGTTCCCCGCTAAATTCGTATTTCGCGTGTGGCCCCATCCCGCTCGCGGAGATGGCCTCTGCGAAGAAATCGATCGTCGAGAGCGCGGCGTCGTCACGTTTTTGACGATTTTTCGAAAATGTCCGCCACTTCAAGACGCCGGACCTCCCCGTCGAAGAGGTATTCGCGTCGCAGCTAAATTTATATACAGGTATAAATACGTGCGTCTGTGGTTTTTTTTCGAAAATTCGAGTTTTAGGTATTTTCGTCCCGGGATCGTGGTTTCAATGCCGGCGGCCGAAATCGTTGATAATTTGCGGCGGCCGTGATAATTTAGAATAATTTTTTTCGCATTTTTTTTTTCGGTCATTTTACGATTTTTTTACAAAATTCGAATATTACCCCTTTTGAAGACGTCGGACCTCCCCGTTTAAGACATATTTATGTGCTAAATATATTGACCGCCTGCGGCCGTACTTCATTCACGTCGAGTACCGCGGCGGACATTGGAGAGCGGACAGCGTCGTTACTACTATATACGGGCATATATTTATGCGTCGAAGAGTTTGAACTTATATTTTACAAACTTTTGCCTGCTCAGCCTCAGTATTTATATAGTTATTAATTAAATTATATAAACTAATATCCCAACTCGACGATGGATGTGACTTCAACGCAGAGTGTAATACAATATATTATTATTATTATTATTATTATAGATTAGTCGGTATGACTATACTATAGGTATATTTTGTATGCTACACTAAATTTATGTTTACCAAATTTGACTCACCTAAAACTGTAATATACTAAGTACCTCTTACATAGTATCGGTATTATGTATTTAATATCTAACCCAATAAATGTTGACTGTAAAATCCATAGCTGTGTATACAAATAGTTGATTAGTTATATACCTATTAATTAATTTGATTTTATGCTCATGATTAAATATAAATACATACATAATATATTACAGTTTTTAGGTGAGTCAAATTTAGTGTAGCATACAAAATATACTGTAACAGATTCTAAATAATAAAATATTAATACAATAACAAAATAGAATTTTATGTATTTAATTAAAATCTATCAGTTAAATTGTATTATGATAAGTTTATATACTATTTGAAATAACTTTTGAGTATTATATGAAATTAAATTTTTAATATATAATACTTATTAACGCACCCATATTATTTAACATGGGATTGTTCTTTTGTACTTGAATTAGACAGTAGTTAACCTTCATGGATACTATGTAGGTAGTATTAGATATATTACAATTTTTAGGGGAGTTGATTGTTTGAGGTAATGCAATTTGGTAATTATAAATTTTATATATGATACAAAACTGCTGCAGATACTATATAATACAATAATTTATTATAAATGTATAGATCTTTATGTATTTAATTAAATTCTGGGAGTTATATTGTATAATGATATGGCTATACTATTTGATATTACCTATGTAGGTATGTTTAGTTATGAGTATTAAGTGATCAATTAAACTGTTTCATAAACAATAAGCTACATTTATTAAGCATCGTTTGATATGTTCTAACATAAGCATAAAATCAAATTAAACAATAACAATATACACAGCTATATGGCTTTTATTATGTAGTAAAATATTAAATATATGGTATACTAAGTAGTGGGTACTACAGTCTTCAGATGAGTCAAATTTGGTTTAGCATACAAATGATGCTACAGATATTTAATAATAAATATTCAAAAACAAAATAAAAATGTATGTATAAAATTAGAGCCTGGCAATTAAATAGTTTGATTATATGACTATATACCTACCATTTGAAACAACTTATATAGGTAGGTTTAATTATGAGTATTATATGAAATGAACTATTTAATACGTAATAAATTAATACTTGATTTTATTATCTACAATTTTTATTATTTACAGTGTATGTGCAACGCAACCATCTAATTTAACACGGGCTGGATTATATGGGATGGGTCTTTTATACTTGAATAGACAAAAGTAATATAACTAACATGCATGTATACTACGTAGTGCTTATCATACTACAGTTTAGGTGAATTAATTGGTTGAGGTAATTTATATGACTATATTACTTGATATTACTTATATAAGTAGGTTTGATCGTTTGACATGAGCTCGATTATGTGGTTAAATATTGAATATATAATATACTATGTAGTACTGTAGTAGGTACTTAAAATATTACATTTTTTAGGTGATTCAAATTAATAGACAAAATATAACTTTTTATGTATTTTATTCTGGCAGTTAAATTCTATAATGGTATGACTATACTATTAAACTATTTAATTAATATTAATATTAATATTCACATTAATTTAGCAACCCACCTATATTATTAAACTAGGGCTGGATTATATGGTTAATTTAATACTTGAATAGACAATAGTACAATATAACTAACCTACATGTATAATTTTTAGTACCCTCTTAATACAGTTAGGTTAACCTCTTAATACAGTTTTTAAGTGACTTGATTGATTGAGGAAATTATACATTTTAATGCTGTAGATACCAATATTTTTAATAACTAATAGATCTTCATGTATATCAATATAGTCTGGTAGTTAAATTGTATAATGATATGCCTATACTGTTTGATATTGCTTATGTAGGTACGTGTAGTTATGAGTATTTAATAAATATAGTTTTTAAGTAAGTTATTGATAAATAACAATAATATTAGTTTAGCAGCGTCGCGTTGTTATTACTATATACAGGCTTGAATATATGCGTCGGAGTGTTAGTTTTTTTTCGCGTATCACGGTTTAACGGTCATAGATTTGACACCAGATCTCAACTCGATAGGTGGGTAGGTAGGTTTAGACGTAGGTGCGGATGACTTGCGGGTCGTGGTTTCGATACCGGCTGCCGAGATTGTCGTAATTTGGGGCGGCCGTGATAATTCCGTGTTTTTTTTTTGTTATTCACCTTTCGCTATCGCGTCCGCTTTATCATATTATTCGTATTTAAAGTATATTTTACGATTTTTTTCAAAATTCGAGTTTTACCGTCTTTACCGACTCCGTACGGCGCTGTTGAAACCTTATTCGCCTTCCCTGCTAAATGTATAGGTCGTGTGCGGCCCGGGGGCCGATTGACATCGCGGAGAGCTCCGCTGTCGTGTCGCTAATACTTTATACGGGCTTCAATATATGCGCCCGAAACGTTTTGAATTTCTAACTTAATTTTGTGTTTTCGGTGACAGTAATGAACGCTGTCCGCGATTCGACGCAGTCGGATTGCATACCTGACGATGTGACCTGGTCATCGCACATTGTCTGCTATCCAACGAAAGTCGGATTACCTACCTTTGTTACTTCGGCAAACATCATTCGAGGTGACTAACCTGCTAGACATCCAAAAAGATGACGACTATATGATTTGCATGGACGCCCGAAAAATTTAAAATTTTTTTCCACGTTATTTATTGCTTAATTTTAGGGTACTCGGTGACAGTTATGAACGCTGTCCGCGATTCGACGCAGTCGGATTGCATACCTGACGATATGATATGGCCATCGCACATTGTCTGCTATCCGACGAAGTCGGATTGCCTACCCTTGTTACTTCGGCAAACATCATTCGAGGTGACTAACCTGCTAGACACCCAAAAAAAGACAGCTATTAAATTATTTGAATTGACACCCGAATGTTTTAAATTTTTTTCACGTAATTTATATCTTAATTTTGCGTTTCGGTGACAGTAATGAACGCTGTCCGCGATTCGACGCAGTCAGATTGCATACCTGATGACGTGACCCGGCCGTCGCATATTTTCCGCTTATTTCTACGGCGAACCTCATTCGAGGGCATTACCTACCAGGGCGACTACGTCCAACGTCGAGGTAGGTGAGTGACCGGCTAGACCCCAAATAAATTGAGGCGGCTATTTGATTAGTTCGACCGTCCAAAATATTTGTATTTTTTTACTTGATTTGGCATTTTCGACGGCATTAAAAAACTTTTACAGCTATCCGGTTAACTAATCCACAATTGTTATCAATTATCCACCATCCTTATCAATAATCCAATATTCTTATCATTAAACCACTTATCTTATGACAAATCCACAATTCTCATCATTAATCCAATATCCTTATCACTAATCCACTTTTTTTTTATCACTTAACCACGATTTTTATCGTTAATTCCAAAAAACCTCATCACTAATTTTAATCACAGATGATCCATATCACCCCTTACACCGTGACTGCTCGAGTAAACGACTGTACCACAAGACCACTTCGGCTCCCGAAATCGACAACACTCGGGGCTAACTACGGGGGGTCGGGGGGTCTCCCCCATCGACGCTCGGAGAGCTAGTGTATTTATATTACTTAAATAGGTACATAAACAATTACTACATTATAAAAACAATAGAAATATTTTTCAAAAGGTTTGTTTTACAATTGTGTTTAACAGTTTTAAATTTATTTTAACTTTATAATTTTTATACAATATTACAAAGGTACTTTTCTTGATTTAATCGAAGCAAACTGATCAATGACATCATCAAATGAAATGTTCTTTATATCTTTTTTTATAGATAATATAGCCATACCAGTAAGACGACTTTGACTAATTGTTGATCTTAAATAATTTTTGATGAGCTTCAACTTGCTGAAGCTCCTTTCACGTGTAGCTGTAGTGACAGGAATTTTTAAAAATATCCGTAGTGCTACCTCTAAATTAGGATATAAATCTTTTAAAGAGTACTGATGAAAATGCTTTAGAACATCTAACTGAGTTGCATTCTCAAATGTTGTCATTGATAATGGAACCTGATATTTGAAATTTTCAAATTCAGAATACAGCTCTGCAGCATTTAAATCTTGATCATACTTCAATGCCAAATCATTAACCCAGTGTTTTATTTTTTCGGACTTCAAAGTTGATAATAAGTTACCAGACAAGAAATTAAAATCAGATACAATTTGTGACATTTTTTCAAACCTCCAACATAAACTCGATAGTATAGAATCTAATGCAGCGTTTCTCAACCTTTTTTCATTTACGTACCCCTTGACCTCTCACCATTGCTTTACGTACCCCCAAATGTCAATTTATTATATATTCACACATAACACAAATAAGATATTATGGAATAAGTTCGATGATGGACAATATATATATGCTGGCATATATTTTTTTGAAATCTGGCTCCTTGGATGATAAGTAAACTCGTAAATCTGAACTCACAGAGAGTCTATTACGATACTTATTTTTAATGTACGTGTATGACGAAAAGGCCCTCTCCACCAATACAGTACTCATGAACGAAAGCAGAACATTAAATGCTTTGTTTGAAAGCTCAGGATACTCTTCTTTTACGTCAGCCCAAAAAGCGATGAGAGATTTTTTTTAAATATTACCTCAAGTGAAGAATTCGTGTTCAGTTCAATAAGTTTTTCTTTTTCTCGTACTGATAAAACAGCAGATTCGAAATATTTTTCACTGAATGGGAATACTATCCAGTGGCTCCTTTTTCAAATTTTGGAAAGTATTTATTAAAAGCCGCCTTGAGTCCATTCAAATGTTGAACAACTTGAACTTTGATATCTTGCGATAGGTTTATATCAGTTTCGCAGAGAAAATCGTGCAGTGTTTCAAAAATTTCTGGTTGGTTATTCTCAATACACGACGTCCAAAACTTTATAACAAAAGATTCTATTTTGTCAGTAACTTGGAATATTGTTACTGTTGTACTGTTTTGAAGAGTCAGATTTAGATCATTTAATTTCAAAAAAATATCGGATAAATATGCAAGTTTTTGAAACCATTCATGGTCATTAAACTTTAATGGAAGCCGAAAAGGATGGTCTTCAAAGAACATTAGTACTTCATGTCTAAGTTCAAACAAACGAGAAATGACTGCCTCGTGATAACCATCTAGAGGGTTTTGTGAAGACTGTCCATGTCTTTGCACAATGCTGAGAATATTCTGGAGTTCGTGTGGCGAGACTTGATGAAGTTCACTATTTTACAAGAATCATCCAGCACGTCCTTCAAATCAACAGGTAAAGGTTTCGATGCGAGAGTTTGTCGATGGATGCAACAATGAGTCCACTTTACCAGGGGAGATACTTCTTTGACACGTGCAAGGAAACCAGAGTAACAACCTGACATAGACTTGCCACCATCAGTACTTAAGCCACAACATTTTGACCACATTGTTCTCATTTCGATGAAGTAAGAGTTGATAGCATGGAAAATATCTGCACCTGTTGTGCGTTCAGTAAGAGGATGGCAAAGCAAAAGCCCTTCTACGCTTTTATTTTCTTTCAAATACCTTGCAATAACTAACAAGACAGCTAATTGTGCAACATCAGTACTTTCATCAACTTGAATGGAAAATAATTGACTATCATTGATGCCTTTTAGTAGTGTCTCCTCAATGTCATTAGAAATATCTTTGATTCTACGGCTGACAGTATCATTTGATAGTGGGATAGAATTTATTTTTCGAACACACAAGAAACTGCGTCTTTAATGCTTGGCAAAATCAAATTTTCACCGATGGTGTGATTTTTACCACTTTTGGCAATACGTCTACATCTATAACGATAACTAATTCGAAAAGATGCTTCAAGAGCATCTTCATTAGCACTACCTGAAGATAGGTAGGTATGAATATTGCACTTATTTTTATTTTCTATTAAACGTTTGTAAAAAGTAACATTTTTGTTCTTTAAATCTGAATGTTTTTTATTCAAACGACGAGTAAGTAGTGAAGGCTTCATACTACCATTAGATAGTACTTCTCCACAAACAACACATTCAGGTCTAGGCACATTTTCTATCAAATCCTTGTGACAAATAATCTTCACTATATTTCCTTATCTTTACCGAGAGTGGAACAAGAAGTTTAGTATCACTAACCTGTTGTAATTTTTTCATAGGATTTTCTTCGGCTGGATTAGTAACCGATGACGGCACGTCTTGAGAATCGGTTGGTTCTGTAGTTTTCCTTTTACTAAAGCTACCAGTTTTAAACGAATGATCCATAGTTGAAAATATTATAAAATATCAAAAAATAATAATTACGAAAGATTTTTATGTACGTCGTATGTGACACGGACACACTGAAAGCAAGCGACTGACTAATTATTAAAATAGATTTCGATATCAAACTAACAGAGAGTGATGTATATAAGATAAAAATGGTTAATGGGTTTTTAATAGACAAATGATTGACATTGTATTGAACAACGTTACGTAACGATAAAATCCAGTGTCTAGCTGTGTCACATTATTAAATATTTCACAAATTACAAACCATTTAAAATACACCAATTGTAATTTTTTCCGCCATTACTTTTTTTTCACGTACCCCCTCATACCTTCTTACGTACCCCCAGGGGTACGCGTACCACAGGTTGAGAAACACTGATCTAATGCTTCAAAACATTGAGCTCTAAATTTATTTTCTGTAGATTATACCTGTATTATACCTGATATTATAATAAATATTAAATAATTTCAAAAACAAATTAATAATGTCTAATTCGTCAGTCAACTGTCAACACTTAACAGGTATCGTGTAAAATCGGCCGATCAAACTTTTACCTACTGCCTACTATTAAATTATTAATTATTAATAATTTTTATAATTTGGATATTCTGAGTTTTGGCGTTAATGTCAAAAAATAGAAATATCAAAAATATTGACATGTTATTCATTTATTGATTTGTATCTTGACAGTATTGTCAGTTTATAGTCTAGTCTCACCCGTGACCCGTCGGCTACATATAGGATGGTGTAATCTAATGGATGGCATGCTAATGAAAGAAGACTCGTATAATAAGAAATTTTAATTTTCTGTTTATTAGTAATTAAATATAAAGTAGACAATACACTTTTATAAATATAATAAAAAAAAACTGTTACTTCAGTAAATGTTATACAAACAAACTAAAAATAACATCAATATGAAGAGATAATGATAATAATTTAAATCTGGCATAGCTTTTTTATCAATATCATACCTTGACGTGGTCCCGCGTAATGGCAGTTTGATTTCAAACAGCGTTTACGCGGAAAGCCGCGCTGTGCTTCTCAAACAAACCGCCAATCGACGACGGACGACGCCGGCGCGCGATACCCGCGCCAGGATTATCGGCCGGCCGTTCGGCGAACCGGACTAAGACTGAAAAAATTATGTTTTTCTACGCACACCACAGACAATGCACGTCCCCGCGAACTGCATGTCAACACGCTCCAAAAAAACAAACGGAGACTTGTTTGAACTTGGTTCACGCCTAGAGAATAAAACCCAATAAAAAACAAAATCAATCGCACCGTGTTTTTTCTTTCTCTTTATTTTTTTTTTTTTATCATCTCATCCAATCACCACGCCATCCTCGCGGCTTCCCACAGGTCCGCAACAACCTATTATAAAAATCAATATTTTTGTTCTGTGATTTACTACTTATTAGTCTGATTTTGTTTTTAACTATATAAATATGGCAATTAATTATAAATTTGACAAATTTTGTTCTATTATTAATCATAAAGACAATAACTATGTGCTAAGAACTCAGTTACAAACAGATTGCTACAGTACTTCTTGTGACGAATGGGTCTCAAAGTTTTCAGAAGAAACCAAGACAAATTGGATTGTAAACAAAACCTTCCCGCATCAAGTTCGATTTTTTTATCAAAAAGACTTTGTCTGTCAACATTCATCTAAACATAAAAGTTTGAATAATAAAACAACACGTGTCAGGGATAAACATTGCACAGCCTCTATAAAAATTGTCATTAAAAAAACACATTTAATACAAGAAGGAAGGATAAATATATGAGTGATGGATTGAATTCTGAAATCAAGGTTTCAAATTTTATATTATAGTTTATTAAATTATAGATGGTGTCGTAAAATATAAAATTGTGGTTTACATTATTTACTACCTATTTAGTATGTATACATTAAATTAGTTTTGTTTATAACATACCCACAAAATTAACAACGCTAAAGCATACAGTTGACTCAGAGTGTTAAAATCGGTACAAAATGAATTTAATAAATACTTTTCAAAAGGAATGACACCATCAGTTGCAAAACATTTCCATGAAGTAAAACTGTAAAACTAATTACTGATTATAATGAAAAAGATTTAGATATCATTAAATTATTAGCTGATGCTCAAATAAGCCCAACAGAGCGACAAGTAATACAAATATTTGACAATTAGAAGTAAATAAATTTTGCTTATTAAACTTATTTATTATTTTTAATATTCAGGTAATCATAAACATTGAGGGCAAGGCATATTTAGTAACGTAATGTTAATAATTGATAAGTAGATGATATTTATTCTGAATCGGATTCCAATAATAGACGTTGTCGTACACCAGAATATAAATGAATCTAACGAGGTGATAGTAAACCATTGAAGCATAGAAAACAGGTGTACAGTGAGTCCTGGGAACAAAATCCTAAATTTTGTTAATGGTTAAGACCCGATGACAAAATAAATACTAGTGTTAAGTGTATTATTTGTAACACAACTTTGGCTAAAGAATTGGCATTGATAACTGCCGTTTAAACAACAAAAAACATAGGGCTGTAATCTGTATGACAAACATTGTAATGACGAGTTTTGTTTTGAAGGAGTGTAAAATTATTAATCTAATAATTAATTTTTTTTTTTTATTATATAATCATTATTGTGATTGACTATACCTATGGACCATTTTTTTTTTAATATTGAAAGAGAAAGATTTTATTTTATATATCTACTATATTATTATTTATATAATTGTGATTGACTATGTATGATTCCTTATAAGAACAAGTTATTTTACTATTTTACTCTATAATACATAAAAATTAAAAATAATACTTGTATTGATTTTAAACCTTCAAAAAATTATTAAATTTAAATTAAGCGATAAATTGATTGCCTTATCTGATAAGGCTTATCAGAACATAATTATTGATAAAAAAAATTTATTGAGATACGAACAAATACGAACAATTTATGATAATTGTCTGAACATGTTGAACCTGGCAACGATTTTTGATATCTTTAAAACATCATGAAATATATCATGATTAATAATACACTATTTTTAATTTTTCAACAGTAATTTTTAGGACTTAGTAATGAAAATTTCAAAAATCGGGCTTCATGCGGAACCAAATAAAAATATCCTCTACAATTTTGTTCATAGGTGTTTTATCATAAAACCACTGTGGTATATGTGTGTATGCTGTATATAGTATATACTATGTATGTATGTAAGTATGTATATGTGTATGTATATATAGTATATACTGGAGGCTCGCATATACACTCAAATGTGTTGACTCAGGGCAAAAGGAGTGTGTGACCGTTTCGGTTCTCACGATGGTCTACGTGACCGAAATGGCTGGGTCAGCACATACCGAAGGCCCCCGGACGGACCGTTGCGACGGGCCCGGTCGGTGGTAGGCAGTCGAGTAAAGTCTGTAAAGAGTGAACGACACGAGCGTGACTCTATCGAGCAATCCTTAAGTTTTATATCAGAGCATCTTTTTTGTCTTACAACAGAGCATCATTTAGTTTTTAATCAGAACCTTTTTATATTAGTGTAAAATCAGTATTCAATATACTCTTTTTAATAGTGTTTAATTTAATAAATCAATAATTCTATTTCTATTAAATCCTCGTGTACTTCATTCGACACCAACTCCTAACGCTTGAACGCCATACGACGGTGGACTACGCGTCACCAATTAATAACCCATGTTATTGGAACGCACAAACATGTTTTTAAAGAAATTTATGAGTGATTTTTTTCCGTGACACATCCTCTTAACACCATGCTCATATTATTATGTTCGCGCTAAGTTTCTATTCGACTGTAGTCAGGGTGCCCAGTTGCTCTAGTTAAAATTTATACCACCGGAGCGCGTATCTGATCTGAGCAAATCCCAATAGTGAACCCGTGGAGTAAAAATTAGGCACTATTCACACTATAGGTAAGGCCCTCCGCACACGAAGATACCTAAATAAAACCGATTAGTAATTCTAGTTACTGATAAGTTTGTTTTGCGTTGCTGGCAATTTAATTAAGTGGAGTTCCGCACACTAGGCTACCTGTTAGTAACTTGTCTGCAACGCGTTGTAAACTAGTTGATAGCGACGCGACTTCCCAGTATCCTAGCTATTTGAGTTTCTAGTTTCCTATTTTAGTTGGACGGAAACTGTAGACTATAATATAATATATTATAATTTATTACATATTATATAATATAATATAGTCATAATGAATGACCAAATTTTAAATATTAAACTTGTGGGAGAAGTGGAAAAACATCCAGAATTGTTTAACTATCAGCTTCCTGCCTATTCTCGTAGGGATATTACAGAAAAAGCTTGGAGTGAAGTGGGAAAAGCAGTTAATTTATCAGGTACGTACATTTTTGATAAATATTTATTATTTTTATCGATAACCGTTTTACGTACAAACATTAAAAAAACATCAACAGCATTTTAAAATTTTGCAAAGTATATTTATAATATTATAAACATTTTGAAATTCGGTTTTCGCGATTGGCTGTATAATTATTTATTTTACACACACATATTTTTATTTTGAATACAATAAAAAAAAATATACATGAAAATAAATCTTATGTTATTAAATATTATTATATAAATTATTAAAATGTATATAATAATTTATAAATTAATCAATTAATTTGAAAAAAAACATTCAATGATCTTTGAATTCAACAGCAGTACTTCCATTGCCACGGTAAAGCTGCTCGTGGATTAATGAAATAGTTAGCTAAATAATTTCTCAAAACATTAGCTGAAGAGTTGATATTTATTGATATTGTGTTTTGTACTGTTGGTGGTATTACATAATTTTCATTGGTAACTATTTCATGATCGTCAATATGTATAGGCGTGTATTCAAGCCCTTCTGTTTTTCGGACATAATTGTGGAGAATACACGCTGCTTTTATAAAATCATTAACTTTCTTAGGGTCATGACCACGAATAGGTCCATTTAAAATAGCCCATTTTTCAGCAGCCATTCCAAAGGTGCATTCTATAGTTTTTCTAGCACGAATCAATCTATAGTTAAAAATTCGTTTTATATTATCCAAAGTTTTTTTTGCATATGGTCTCATAAGATAGCCTGACAAAGGAAATGCTTCGTCTGCCACTAAATAATACGGAAAAGGATATTTATTTTCATCGTACTTTAATGGTGAAGGCGGAGGAATATCAAAACCAGCATGCGTTATCCAATGTTTCATAGCGGAAGCGCGAAAAATGCCTCCATCGCTATTTCATCCAGCATATCCCACCTCTATCATTGTAAATAACCCGTTTGCGTCGCAACATGCCATTAATATAACGGAATGGAACGATTTATAATTGTAATTAGTGGAGCCTGTGTTTGGGAATTTCTCTATTCTTACATGTTTGCCGTCGAGAGCGCCAATACAATTTGGTAAGTTCCATAAGGTCTCGAAACGTTCAGCAATTATTTTCCACTGCTGTTTGTCGGGAATAGGCATGTACTTTTTATTTAATATATCCCAAAGTATTGCTGATGTCTCTGCTACAATGCATCCTACGGTAGTCTCTCCTCTGGCGAAGTAAATTGATATTGACATAAATGTTCCACCTGTTGCTAAATACCTAGATATTTGAAAAATAAATAGGACCTATATTAAAACGATGTATTATATCTAGTGAAAATTAAAAAAACGGAATTTTACTATCCCTGAATTATTTTATTAAAATATTATTTATATATATATATATATATTATATTGTGACGTAGAGAAGTATTATTTATAAATTCCTATTTCAATTATAGTGGGAGAATGTAAAGAAAAATGGAAAAATTTGCGAGCAGTTTTTGTTCGGCACATGAAACCAGCTCCAAGTGGATCCGGAACGAAAAAAAAGCCGTACTATCTCGCAGAAGCTATGCAATTTACTATTCCATACATTAAAACTTTAAGTTCAACTACTGGAAATGTACCCAATATACCAGAAGAGAATGAAAACCAAGAATTCAAAGAAAATGACGACTTACATGAATCACAACCATTATCACCACCTCAACCTTCAACTCCAAACATTCCAATAACATCGGTTACTTCTCAGCCATATTTTACAACAACTCGACCAAAAAACAAACGTGCCTTTAAAAATGATGCAGTTGACAAAACTTTTATTGAATATTTAGAAGCCAAAAAAGCAAAAATTGATCGTGATCCCGATCGCAATACTAAACAAAATACAAAAACTGAAGCACTCAAAATGTTCCTTTTAAGCATGATACCAGATCTAGAATTAATGAACGATGATCAAATGCGAACATTTAAACGCACATGTCTTCAAACAATTGATAACATCTTGTCTCTAAATTCCTATGACAATTATTCTCCTGTAGCATCAGTTGACTCACTAGTATCTCAAGCAACTACACACAGATCTTATTCAGTAGAAACACCTCATACATCTAGAAGTGTAAGCGACTCAGCTAGTGTTACTCATATACCACAATATGAATCTATAGAAACATCTGAAAACAGTCAAATCACTGCTGCAGATAAGTATTACAATGTAGTTAAGGAAGCTTTTACAGAGAATTACGAACCATACAATACACATCAAAGCTTACAATGAATTTCAGCACTAGTTATTAGCATACAGAATATGAAAAAAAAACATATTTTGAACCTAGCTACCTATAATATTTTTAATTTATAAAGTATTACCTAATTTAATATAATTCATGTTTAAAAATGTGGTATCATACAAATCTTTTACTGTTATTACTCTTTTATTACAATAAATAAATTATTAAAATTAAAATTACTTTTTAGTGTTACTTACCTTAGAGTTATTAATAATCTTTCTTCAGTGCTCACGCATTCTCTCATGTTTGTGTTTTTCTGTCGTATATAAGGAGTTATCAGTTGCACTAAATTCATATAACTATCCTTAGACATACGGTAAAAAGCAATAAATTTAGAGTCTGTTTGTTGTAGCTCCTTTGTTGCTACAAATAATCTGCAGTGAATGTTTTTTTCAAGATACGGATGTACCCAATATCTCATTTTCCTTTTCTTTTCCTTATTTCTAAGGTAATGGTACATTACCATAATTTCTTCATCACTGGAATCCGTACTTGACATGGTTGTATAACAAATTTGTATGACGTGTATACCACAACTGGCACAACTATAGTAAAACTAACTTATAACTTTAAAACAATACACTACAATACTTAACTAAGCTTTGTACGTCGTACAGTATAGTAAACTATACTGTAGTATATTATATACTAGTATATAGTTAGTACCTACGCGCTCATTTCGTTGTGCTAATTTATGATTTTGGTCACTAATGAGTAGCTTCGTGTGCGGAGCCGCGTCTGTAATCAGTTTGTGATTTTATAGTGATTCAAATCACTTACTAGTTTAGTTTCTATTTAGTAGCTTCGTGTGTGGAGGGCCTAACGCAACGGTCCGATCACGCAACAGTCACGGTCAAGTCAAATATTATTAAACTATTTTTGAATTGGCATGTCTACATTATCGATAAAGCTCACGTCATGGTCCAATCACAATCAGCTAACGATCAATTCAAACAATATTTTATCGGAGCAATACCTGCTCTTTCCTAGGATAAATTATCAGTGTGAATTAGAAACGCGCACGTGTCAGTCGATTTGAATTTTTTTTGGTTTTGTGATATTTGTCATTTACATTCATAGTACCATGAATAAAAAAACCAAAGTTACTGGCTGGGATTTTGAGAAAAGTACGTAATTCATAATATATTACATTATGTTTTTATTTATTATACATTATACATTATATTTAATATTATGACTTATGATCAATAAAATAAAAAAAATAAGTAATTTAATATACAATTTTTATAACATAGTTTTCAACTATATCATACATGAAATTGGTTGTTATTATGAACAATATTAATTAAATAAAGACAATATGACATAATGTACTTACCTACTACTTATATGAATAAAATAATTATTATAAATCTAAGAATATGAAACTATTTTAAATATTATATAATATATTATTATATATCGTATTGTAAATTATGTGTTTTATGCAGGTGAACAGTTGATTGAACTGGTGAGGAATAAGCCAGAATTGTATGATTTAAAATGTCCCCGATATAGTGACAATATTTGTAAACGAAGTGCTTGGAATGAAATTGGATCACAATTGAATGTACAAGGTAATGTAAATATAAACTAAAATAATAATAAAGTAATAACTACATTTTAAATAATTAAATTATAATATAATGTTAATTTGAATGAGTATAATAAAATGGTGATAGGTATAATTATTTATATTTTATCCATTTGCCATGGCACGGCCCCAGCTGGTGAATTAAAAAAACATTTGAAATTATTTCTTACTATAAATGCTTCTGTTTGAGCATTTCCTCCATGTTTTTTGAAGTTCATGATTCGATTTTCATTTGAAGATTCATTTAATGTTTCATCGAGATTAAAATTAGCTTTATTTTTTCGTATAATATTATAAAGTATACATGTGGTTAAAATTATACTAGTAGCATTGTTGGGGTCCGATTTCAGTCTTCTTGTATAAAACCTAAAAGTTTGAGTAAGAATTCCAAAGGCACACTTAACTAACCTTCTGGCGCGTGATAACCTATAGTTAAATATCCTTTTTTCAATATCATGTGTCTGTGTTCCTGGAAAAGGTCTCATTAATTTTTTTGTCAGTGGAAACGCTTCGTCCCCGACAATTACATATGGAGCTACAATATCACTTCCTGGAAGTTTAGCATCATCTGGTAAATTTAATTTTCCTTCACATAAAGCTTTCCCAAGCTTAGAACTCCCAAAAATTCCACTATCGCTATTTTTACCGTATGACCCAACGTCCACGGAAATAAAACGATAGTTAGCATCTACAAGAGCTAATAAAACTATCGAAAATGTCTTTTTATATAGAGTCTCAAAACCGTAGAAACTTTCAACCTGAGTTTATTCATGGTCGTTCTTTACAGCCGTCACCCGCTCTTTCCCAATATTTGGCTTTATCTACAAGTATCTCATATAATGATGATTTTGGTCCTAATCAACAGCAATTAAATCCAATTCAATCTCAACCTCAAGTATATCCGGAAAATACTCAAACATTCGCTATGGCCTTCGCAAACGATTTTAATCGACTGAATTAAAATACCAATTGTTTTGTTACCTATAGGTACCTATTATTATTACCTATTACCTATTAATATATTTATATTATATTAATATTATATTAATATATTAATATAAAATACTTAAAAATAATTAAAAGTTTTCTTATTATATTAAATAAATATTAAGCGATCACATTGTACATGTAAAATTAAATAATTTATCAAAAAATAAACTTTATTCCATTGAAAATAATAATTTGTATTGAATTCAATAGTTTTAATTTTCATACCTAAAACATACAACCAATTTTTCTCTTGACGTGATTGCTTCACGAAAAGTTGTGTCTTCTTTCTGGATATCTTTCTGTATTCTAGAAAGTATCATTTCAAACGTACCAGTATTCATACGAATATATCCATGAAACTTTTTTTCATCTTCTATTAAATGAGGTAAAAGCGTATAGAATTCTCCTTCTGTTTTTCTCTTTAAAAGACTCGGATGAATCCATATTCTTTTTCTTTTGAGGTGTTGACGTTCCTCTTCATTTTCGCGTTCTTCCTCGTCCAGGCAAATGGCAATCAAAGCCAACTGTTCCAAAGAAAATTTCGTAGCCATGAAAACAAAGTCTGTATCTTATGAAAATCAAGCAACAACTGACTAGACTGACACCGTATTGTGACCGTTCAAGTATGAACGACTAGGGACCGTGACTTGACCGTGATTGTTGCGTGATCGGACCGTTGCGTTACCTATAGTGTGAATAGTGCCTTAAACTTCTACCGCCCATCGATTTCCTTAGCGGCCGATTATCTCGATTTTAACGTTATCAGTTTTGATAATACATAATATACTATATACATATATATATTTAAATAATATTTTATTTTAAAATGATGATGGACATAAATATAATATTTATAATACTGAATGTAAAATACTATTTGAACTAAAAAATATTTGTATTCTTACAAGTTTCAAATAATAATAATAAAATTGTGTAGCATTTATCAATTATATTGTTTAATATAAAAATAAATGTGATAGATTATTAAAATTATTGCCACATTTAATTCATTGAACAAATTATATTTTCTTGTTAGTTGATTAATTATAATTATAGAAATATAAGATACATATCTATTTTCAAATAATTGTAAGCAGGTATAGTATACATTACGTACAATCACAAATGGCTTTTGACCGTCACAAAATGTTTGAAACATACCTTTAATTTGTTGAGTTGTTTGAATATATTTTAAATCACCGATTTTTATTTTAACAGCTATTACAGGCTTAAATTATACAAATAAAAATATATAGAACTATAGATTATACTACACATGTATAATAGAAATTATATTTGTATTATTAACTGGAAAACAGGCTTGACTCAAATTACGGTACCTAATATGGATAAAAACCATAGAAAACTTGATCATAACAAAACATAAATCATTAAAAATGAAGTAATAAATTAAAAGTATAAGAAAAAATACCTTCTTTAATTCATCAGCCAATTCATAAATAACATTTGTTGGAACTGTTTCAATGTTTCCAAAATTAATGTAGAAAATATCATAACAACCTTTATTATTTTTTAATATTTTTGCTTAACATAAACCATCATATTTAGATAAAAAAACTTTGACCATGACTTCCACATTTGGATCATACTTAAGAGGACGTGTCACGAAATATTTACGCGTGCAACGACCAAGAGGATGCGCTGTTAGGTGTTTTCAAGATCCGCAAGCGCGCAGCGCTTAAGTCACGCCTACTATTCCCAATTCGCAACCGGCCGACGGTGGCGACGAATTCTCGTTCCGGAGCGCCGTTTATTTGTCTAAGAACGTTCGTCCGGTACGATTCGTATCATTATAAAACTCATTATACGCGACTGCCGCAGTTATATTTTCAATAACCACGCGTACCTATGAACTACCGATTATAAATTAAGATACTGCTTACCTAAATGTATATCCCAATACATAGATCGTATAAACTGTATTATTACATAGCTTGATTTGTAGTTATTGGATTATTACTTAATTAAATATAATACTTATTGTAAAATCTAATAAATCGTAAATAAAATAAATACAGCGCAATTAAATTAATATTAATTTTCCGTGTTTTATCTTTTTTGTTTAACTGTTAATGTTATATTAAAATATGACAATAAGTAATTACAAATATTTTTTAAAATAATAATTTGTTGGTGGTACTTTGGTAGGTATACCGTATACCTAATATATGATATAATAGTAATGATAATAATAATGCTCTAAAATCATTATTTATCAATCTGTATTTTTTAGAGATCGGAGACATTCTCTGCCTAAAAATTACTAATTTAAAATGTATAGTTGTATAATATAATGTTAACAAATTGTAACATAAATTAAGCAAAACATTATTTATATAGGTAACTGTTTGTTTAAAATTAATATACAAACTACTATAGGTACATATAAGTATTACACAATTGAATTAATTACAGTTTATCAAATCCAAATGTATAAAATCAATCAATAGATTTAGTATGTGACCTATATTATTTATCACCATATTTATATTTAAAAAATAAATTATAATCATATTACCTATAAATTAATATAATAAAAGGGTAACGAGCACAATTTCCTATTATTTAACCATGAAAAAAAAAATATAAGTTCAACAAGTATAATATAATTTATAATTTTTTTTTCTTTTTTTTTTCTTCATATTTTATAATATTTTCCTTGATGTGTGGGGGGTCAATAATAACAGTCTTAAAAATATTAGGGAAATGTTAAAATCAATTGAACTAATTGAGTTCAAAGATATATCTATAACTTTGTATCAGTTAAAAAAACACGCGAATAGATTGGAAAACGAGATAGGTTTAATTGTACAAATGGGTAGACATAACAAAAAGTTAAGCGATCTTTTGAGTTTGGGGGTACGGTATTCAAATGGATGTATGGAATAGCTGATGCTGACGATGTACGAAGATATGATAGTACGATCGATAATTAGAAAACAATGAGAAAGATGTAATGCGTATTGTTCATGATCAGATATCTATATTAAAAACCACAATAATTAATTTTAACGATTCTGTTAAATCATTTAATGAAAATAAGAAAATTTTTGATTTAAATATGAAAAAAGGCGAGAAAAAAGTGAACGAACTAATTATTGAGATAGCTAAGGAAGACAGAAAAATTATTATTCTAAGTTCGATAACTCTTTTAGAAAACTCTATATTTGAATTGGACATGTTTATAAGTAGGTTGCAAAGAGTAATTTCTAACGTACAGAACAATATAGTAGATGCGTTTATAATAACACCCGACCAATTGCTATCGGAAATAAAAAATATTCAGATTATTCTCCCGGATGATTTGATAATCCCTGTTAAATTTGATAAGGATAATATTCAAGAAATATTCAAAATATTAAGTATTGAAATGCACACAGTAAATGACAGATTTATTTTTTCTTTAAAATTTCCTCTTTGCCTTATAGAAAATTTCAACGTTTATTACATATTACCGATTTACATTCCAATTAATGAACATGGTCAATTTCTCCATATGACTAAAAATCCTATGTATTTGTTAATGGACAAAATAATGACCAAATATTTTATTTGGCCAGATTTAAATAACTGTAAAGTAGTGGATAAAATATTTGTTTGTGGATTTAATGAAATTATACATAATTGTGACACGGACCCCACATGTGTAACAGAATTACTAAAAAATTCTGTAACTAAACCACCTCAATGTGATACTTATATCTCTGAATTCAAAACAGAAATGTGGTATCCCTCATTTTTCAAAAACCATTGGTTTTTTGTATGTGAAAAACCCACTACAATTACTATAATTTGTAATAAACAGTCTTTCACTCAAAAAATTAAAATTAAAAGTTCTGGAAAGTTATACTTGAAGTCTGGGTGTATTGCTTACACCTTGAAGGGTGTACTAAAAACTGAACAAGTATTAAATCAAACATCATATTTCTCAGTTCCAGTGGACTTATCTCTTACGAATGATTCATGCTGTAATGTATTCAATTTTTCAAATCAGGCCTATCCCAAACCGATTCACTTCGATGAAATAAAAAATATTAAATTTAATAAAGAAGCGTTCAATAAAATAAATAAACAATTAGACCAACAAGATATGTTACTAAATTCGCTTATTGTAGATAAACCTATGAATTTATATACACAAACAAATATTTAGTTGTCATAATAATAGTGTTTTTATTATATTTTATAGCAAAATGTTATTTAAATAGGAAAGCAAAAAAATCAGCTATAGAAAACATTAATTTAAGTTATAATCCTCCAAGTTCTAAAAATTAATTTACCAAAGGTTCTTAGTACGTATTTATATACCTAATATTATGTATTATTATATTATATTATATATTATTATATAATTGTCAAATACCATTCACAACATTTATATTATTTTTTCGGAAGTCAATAATTAGTATGTATGTATTTTGTTTACCTTACTTTTTTTCTACACTTATATATTGTATAAATGTTCTTGTATAAATATATTTTATTTTTTAACATACTTTAACCCTTTCAGACCCAAATTAATGTTGTTTGAAAAAAAATTTTTTTTCTTCATAATATGGTTTAATATGATATAATTAAGTTTTTTTGCGAGTTTCATAATTTTTGAATTTTTTTTCAGCAGGTTACAGGTAAGTACACTACAGTGTACCTTGGGCCTCTTGGGATAACTATTAACGGAAATCTATTTTTCGACAAATTTTGATATTCAAGTTATGTAACTACACAATTTTAAACATATAATCATATATTTTTTTATTGTATAGATACGTAAACAACATAATATAATTAATATGATATAATTAAAATCAGTAAAATATAAAATACGTTTTTGACGTTGTATATAATAAAATAAAAACATATTGTGTATAAAAACAAATGAAAACTAAAAACAAAAAATTAAAATAAAATAAAATAGCAGTCCTTTTTAGTTACCTATAAGTAAATTCGTAACAAATAAATAATACCAAAGAATTAAAAATTAATAATTAAAAATAGGTTTTATCATAACTACATTATTACTTTGTATGATATTTGTCAAAACAGTTACTTGTCCTATCCAAGCATAGATGAAGATTGCATTTGCTACAAAACGTATGTGTTCTTCTTTTGCAAGTTGGATGTTTACACTTCGTTGCATATTTTCGTTCGTCGACTAATGCACGATGATATGTTCCATCTAAACGTACATCAATATTTGGAGGCGCTGAATCTACCACGTTTCTTTTCGTGTATGTTTGTTCTGGTACTGGTTCCGCCTGTGCTGATGGACGTCCTCTTTTTCTATTTGGCGTGCTTGGTTTATTTACGCGTATCAAACTTTCTGCGATATCCATACGAAAATCCATCGAATCCATAATTTTTTTTTTTGGAATTTTCAAAATTTCTGCGTGTTTTTTATATTGGATCCAAGAATTACATATAGCCAAATCAAAAAAATGCATGGCCATTCTTAATGTCCATTTGTTTGATCTAATAAAAATCCTATAATAACTAACCATCTGGTCCATTTTGTCCACTCCTCCCATTGATTGATTATAAATACGAACAATTTCAGGCCTTTCTATGTCAACATACTTTTTTTCCTTTTTAGACCATCTACGAACCACATCAAGTTCCCCAGATGTAACAAAGTTTGAACCTAAATGCACTGGCTTGTTATCATACCATTTGAGTAAACCTATATTGTAGTTGTTCGGTTGGTCTGTGGTTATTTCAAACGATGTTCCTCTTCCCAATTCTCGCATCAATTTATCAGACAAAAAAGGTGGTTTGGCAAACCAATTGGCCCTGATTGTACCAACAGCATATATTTTATCGTGCAGTAGTTTTTCAAAAAGCCCATAGGACGAGAAATAATTATCAAAAAATAGAAAATGACGATTTGGTTTTATGTTTTCGGTTAGACGTAAAACAACTGAGCCTCCAGAACCATACGTTTTAATATTTTCAGGGTCTAATTCGGAAAAACCTTGAAAAAGAAACAAATTGTAAGCCAAACCACTTTCTCCACATAATAGAAAAATCTTGATTCCCCATTTGATTGGCTTATTTTTTACATATTGTTTGATACACAACTTGCCTTTAAAAGGTACCATTTGCTCATCCACACAAATGTTTTTTTCCACGGGTAGGCTCTTACATTTTCGTAAAAAACTATCACACAGAGGCCGAACTTTTATAAACTTATCCTTATTACATGGTGGTATATCATTGTTATCAATTACGTGAAAATTAGTTCTTAAGTTAAAAAATCGATTTCGGCTCATATTATCAGCTATCAAATGTACAAAAAATCTTTTTTGCCAATACATGCGTACACGGGAATATTTCAGGCATCCCATTAGCATGTGTATACCAATTAGCGTTTTTATCTCGTGTTCGTCGGTGAGTTTGAACTTTGAGCCCAAATTTTTTTGAGTTGCGTACAAATTAGTATTAAATGCTATTTTATCAAAAATATCGTCCCCAAAATATTCAGAAAAATATTGTATGGGAGTTTTAAGTGTATCAATATACTCACTTTCTATATCTTCTAAATTAATAGTAGGTGGCTCGAATGGTTTTTGTACCCAATGAATATCACGTTTATTTGTATTTATGAAATCAGGTTCAACCTCCTCTATATCGGGCAAAATGTCCGAGGATAAATCGTCAAAATCATTTAACAATTGGTCAAACTCATCAATTGGAAAACAATTATCATCTTCCAATTCGTCAACTTCACTACCTATATCAGACACATCACCATCTCCCAAAAGAGCCAAAATATCACCATCACTTAACATTTTAATTTATTGTTATATTCAGGTCCAATAAAATGAATAGGTATAAGTTGTATAACGGATATAATAACGAAACTAATAACGAACTATAATGTAAAATATTAAATAATATTTCAATAATCAGAGATAAACGAGTTGTCATTGGTATGTGTGTGTGTATGACATAAAAATGTGTTATATTATCATATTATAATAGTTTTTATTAGCACATTATTGTTGATAAAAATAATAATTATTCTGTGCATAAAAAATGTGGGAGCTATTTTTAACGCGGAACGTTCCGATCGTTCCGAATCCGAAAGAATGACGTCGTAGAGGCCCAGCGTACACCACAGTGTACTTCGTTACCAACGGCTGTAAATTATAAACAAACCGCTAGATGGAGATAGAAGTGATATTTTTTCAATATTTACAATGTCTTTGACTATAGGAAAAATCAACGGAACGATAAAATTACTAGTGACACTAGAAAAAAAAATGATAAAAATCCAAAATTTTCTTATCAAACTTATTCAATTTTTTTGTGATAAAACAAACGTAATTAATAGTTATAACACATTGAGTTAACATATGATTATATTTTTCGATATCTACACAAGTTCTACTTGAAAATAAGACAATGACCGCCAAGATATTTTAATTTTATCAGGTGTCGTAATTATTAATAGTTACGGTACACTACAGTGTACTTTGGGTCTGAAAGGGTTAATAAAATTGTTCAAATAATCAAATGTATAATATGTATAATTGTATTGAAATAAATCACCTTTATAAATTTTATTTTATTTGTTACTTTTAAACTTTTAAAGTAATTACTAATTTGTATAGTTGTGTCTTCGGTATCTAATACACTGATTATTTGATGAGATAAGTTTTAATTTTTATAAATTCTTATATTTTTAACACAATAAATAATATATATTATATAGAAATTATGTTTAAATGTTTTTGAAGAGGTTTTTATAGATGTTTTATATAACATATAGGACTCGATTTTCGTTATTTCATTTTCAAAATCCATAAAATCGTTTTGCATTTTTTGTTTTCACTTTTTTGATTTGTGAATAATTGGTATAATGAATTAAAATATTAAAAATCTAGTCCTATACGTTAACAGATTTAACTCTCCTCTATAACTTTTATAATAGGTTTTTTGCTCTAAAACAGTTAGCCGTGTTTTTGGAACTAAAAAAATAAGTTTTTTCTCAAAGCCGCGGCTGTCACGGCAATACGGTAATGTAAGGACGGTTGCGGGCATCGTAATAAATCGAGCATAATTTTATTTTGTTTTATTTCACGTAAATAATAATATGAGTATAATTCAACGACGGGCGAAGCGTAGACCGCCGATAACAGACCGGTTTTGACCTGCCGGCGGCGAGCGCGCCTGGATGTCAGAGCTAGGAGGGGACAAACGCTGCCGCTAGAAACGACAGCAGCACATGACGGCCGCAATTAAATTTTTTTTCTGTAAAACATGCCAATTTTGTTCCAATAATACGGCTTACTGAATGGTTTTAGAGCAAAATACCTTAATTAAAAGTTGTAGAGGAGAGTTATATCCGGTGCGTAGCAGAACTCGATTTTTGATATTTCGTTCTCAAAATCGATAAAATCGTTTTGCGTTTTCACTTTTTTTCACTTTTTTACATGTGAATAATTGGTATAAAAAATTAAAATATCAAAAATCGAGTTCTGCTACGCACCGGATATAACTCTCCTCTACAACTTTTAATTAAGGTATTTTGCTCTAAAACCATTCAGTAAGCTGTATTATTGGAACAAAATTGGCATCTTTTTGTACGGTATTTTTGCCCGTGAGGCGTCCTCTTAAGTATTTTATTTAGTAATAAAAAAATACATGTATAAATTAATTGTTTTGTAGTTTATTAAAAAAAATAATTGTGAATATTAATTAAGGTACTCGTTGGTTATCTCCAACTACCTTTTATTGCTAGATTATTAGTTTTTATTAAATAATTCTGAAAATGATTAATTAAGTGTCTAAAACCTGGGTTAACATATAGTTAATTAATTCTCTTGAGTCTATAATTAATCATTTTTCATATGATCTTATTTGTTTCACATTTCAGTGATTACTAGGGGCAGGAATTATATTCTTTTGCATATTTTTTTTTTTAGTCCATGCAGTTAGACGGGGGTTCGAAATCTTTACAAATAATCAGTGCCGTAACTACACTTCGTGGCGCCCTTGGCGAATTTTATTTTAGTTTTATTTTTTAGGTATAATTTGTATATAATATAAAAATGTAATAATATAACATTCTTTTGTGTTAATCATAATAACGCTATATTTTTAAATAATTGAGTCTTTATAGTTAATGAGTGATATTAGATTATTAATATTATGTCAGTCTTAATTTACAAAAAAAAAAAAAACCAAAAAAGTACAATGTTTCTTATTATATGTAAATAAATGTTATGTTAAATAAAATATAATGTTACAATAAATCATTAAAATTAAAATTAAAATTTTATCTTTCTAGCCTTTGTTGCTGCAAAATCGTCTATAATATCTTCATAGCTAATCGAGTTACTAGTTTCAAATTCAATTGATAATATTCCCAAATTTGTAAGGCGTTCCTGTCCTAACGTTGAGCGTAGATAGTTTTTAATAATTTTTAATTTACTAAAACTTCGTTCACAAGAAGCCACGGTCACTGGAAGAGTAAGAAATATTCTTAGGGCTATTTCTATGTTTGGGTATATATCTTTTAAAGAATTAGAATGTATCACGTTGATAAGATCCAATGGAGATGCTGAATTTAAATCGGAGAACAGTGACGACGCTTGGTGTTTGAAACATAATAGTTCTGAAACTAACTCTGTTCCATCTAAATCTTTTGAATATTTTATTGCTAAATCAGATGCATATTTTTTATTATATCATCTGATTGATGATATAGGAAATGACCGCTTAAAAATTCAAAATCAGACGATACTTCTTCCATTTTTTTATACCTCCATTCCATCTGAACAATTATTGAATCCATCACAGCATTAAATTCTCTTTCAAACTCTCGTTTGGAATTTATTGAATGACCTTCATCCTCCGCAAGTTCTGATACCATACGTTTCTTTTTTGTCTTACGTTTTTCGGGAAAATCTGTTTCCAAATCCAGTTCTACTGCTATATGTTTTGCTACTTCAACATAAGATGCTATACCACTGTTTCGCAAATTTTTAATTATATTTACTAATCCTTTTATAATTTTATATGCGGTGTCAATTGATATATTTTTGGATTGTAAAGAGCAATTAATTTTATCAATGCTTGAGAGAATATCATTCCATATATGTAATAAACAAAGAAATTTAAAAGTTATTTGTTTTAGAAGAACAGTAGCTCCTGATACTGTATCATTATTACAGCTAGGATCGTTTGAAATATTTTGCAAAACTATATAAATATCTTTTATGTTTTTACAAAGTGCTGAAACCGCATGCTTTTTTGATGACCATCGTGTTTCACAGTGCGCTTTCAATGTTATTTTAATAACAGTTAATAACTTATCCCACCTAGTCGTGGAACCAGAAAAAAATGTGAAAATTCTTTGAACTGTTCCAAAAAATGTTATCATACATGGAGACGTTTCTGTTGCATGCAAACCAACTAAATTCAAACTATGTGCCGCACAGGGTATAAACCTTGCCCACTCGTTGATTTGAATAAGTTTAGATTGAACTCCATTATATTGGCCTGCCATGTTAGCACCATTATCAAAACCTTGACCTCTGCAATTTTCAATATTTAACCCATCACTTTGAATTTTATTCATTATTTCGGTCGCTAGTCCATGACCAGTTTTTTCCTTGGATACAATGAAATCAATAAAACTTTCTTTAATACAACATTGATTATCAATCACTTCTAAATATCTTATTATCTGACTCATTTGCTCCTTATGGGAAAGATCTGGAGTACAGTCAAATATAATGGAAAAATATTTTGCATCTTTTATTTTTGATATGATTTCATTCCGAACTTTTTCACCCATAAGATTTATAACTTCGTTTTGAATTTTTGGTGAAAAATAACTTATTGATCCCTTTTTAGATTTCACTGTTGAAATATGTTCTGCTAAAAGTGGATGATAATGACTTATCAGTTCTATAGTATTCAAAAAAATGCCGCAGTTATTTTCTCCTATTATTCCTGATTTACCTCGAAGTGCCAAATTATTTCTTGCACAATATAATATGACATCAATTACTACTTTTAAAATATCACGCCATTTTTGTTTTTCAACTTTTATCACTTTTTGAAAATCGTCATCTATTGTTTTTCCTTTTTTAATGCGATTTTCTAATTCTATCCATTCTATATAACATTGTCGGTGAGCATTTGTATTTTCATGAACTGATATATTAGGGTTTAGATGTTTCCAATCACAATAACCGTTTGTAGTATCAGTAAATGCAGAAACTCTGCATTTTGAAAATAAAACACACGGATAACAAAAAATTTTATCTGTTGAACAACTATAAACCAACCATTTTCGTCTTATTTTTTCTCCGTTGGGAAGACTTTTATACAACCATTTTGAACTAAAATGCCTACCATCATTGTCTTCAGGAAAAATATAATTTGATAAATCATTATAATAATTATGGTTGAAACCATACTCGACGATTGCTACTCGTGTTTTATCATTTACTAATGGCCATTTAGCTGGGTCTGAAAAGTCTATGTGACTATTTGAAATTGGTTCTAGTAATTCGGGTTCAGTCTCGGAATTATCGGTTATGAAACTAGTAATATTTTGATTAAAAGTTATTACAGTTGAAGAAGTGCTAGAACTCGGTATATTTTCAAAGTTAATTTGATCAGATGAACGATGGTCAGATGAAGTTGAAGTAGATACCAGTTTCTTAAATTGATTCCTAGTGGGCGTTCTTTTTCCTCTCGTTCCTTTCTTAATTTTTTGAATTCAGCCCCAGAAGGTTTTTTTGGAGGCATTCTGATAAAATAAAATATACTTGATTATAAATGTATAAATGAATATACCATCTGTTAATATGGGAAAAATCTAAATGATTGAAAACACGATGTATTCAGAACATCAAAAATACAGAATTTTTAATTAAAAGAAAAAATTAAAACTTTATAGGAAAAAATAACAATTTACAAAAATAACGCAAACGAAACTAACCGAATATTATTTCGATTAAAATTGAGATTTTAACTAAGATTAAAAATAAATAAAATAATAAATAAGTTTGCTAAAGTTGTCCCTAATTAACACATGAATGTATAATGTACCTACCTAATGTATTTGCAATTTATTACAATTAAATTTAAAAAACATACTTGATAATTGATACACCGTTGTTCAGCAGCTCTTGTATCGAAAAACACTATTACTAAAGAATTATGATTACAGTATTACCTACACTAATATAAAATACGGAAACCGACTGCAAATGGCAAGTGACAACTACCGAGAAACGTACCTACCTATAGTGTAATGTGGCAATGTAATGATAAACTTTAATCTCTACTCTGTATAGATATTATATTATAAAGTATGGTATATGCCGTATGCCGTAATATTAGTTAAATTATTGGGAAAACCAGTCATTTGTGTTAATCATTACTATGGTCGTTTGTCGTTCGTGCCCATATGGCTATACATTTCATACACGCAAAAATAAAATAATTTATATCAGTATTCCAGTGTATAATATAAATTTAAATGTAATAAACACCATTAAGGTGCACTCCAGTATGTAATGTTTGTGCATTATACATTTACGCTCAATTTTAATAAATACATGAGAAAAAAAAAACCAATTTTAATTTAACTCAAAGCGCGCCCCTTATTTTACTGCGCCCTTGGCAAGCGCCCATGTCGCCAACCTCTAGTTACGGCACTGCAAATAATGAATCAGTTGAGTTAATGGCAAAAGTTTTTTTTGTATATTTGGGAATACTTCATGATAAAAGAATATTTCGTATAATAAAGAATATTAGAAAATATATCGATTCATTTTTGTAAATGTTCGATATTTTTTGTTGCAGTGGCGTAAATAATATAAATTAACACATATATGTTCATTTTAACCGACCGTCGTACAAATATGACAAAAGAGCATATGGAACAAAATAAAATAAAATTAACCCATATATAACGGTTAGTAGTATAGGTATTACACAGGCCAATGACTCCTTTATTGGCTCAAATGAAACATTATCTGACCTAGCTGAATCAGTTAAATTTATGAGCAAACAATTTGATGGTTTTGGTACTCAATTGTTGGATGTTCTTAATTCGATTAAAGAATTAAAAGAAGAAAACAAAAGTTTGAGAGAAAATAATTGTAAATTGTATGTCGACATTAGAAATTTAACAAAAAAAGTTAATTTACTGGAACAAAAATCAATTATAACTAATGTGGAGATAATCGGTGTGCCGGAAAAAACAAATGAAAATTGTGTGGAAGTTGTTGAACACATTGCTACGGAACTAGGTGTCAAATTAACAGTAGTAAATGCTTTCCGAATGTATTCCAAAGTAACTAACAAACCAAGGAAAATTATTGCAAAGTTAAACTCGATAGAAAACAAACAACAACTAATGGATATTGCTAAGAAAAGGAAACTAAACACTAAGAACTTGGATGAAAACTGGGATTTTGGAAATATTTTCATAAACAATGAGCTGTCGTCATTTAACAGAGACTTATTCTTCAAGGCTAGAATGTTTGCAAAAACTAATGATTTCAAGTTTGTATGGTATAAGGATTTTAAAATTTTTAAAAAAAAAACGAAAATGCTAAAGCTCATATAGTACAGGATGATTTAGATCTATCCAAGCTTCGGTGAGCTTTTCTCAAAAATTTTGTCTGTAATAATTTATAATAATTTATTTTTTATCATGATTAACTTTAATGTAGTAAATAATTATCTGGATTACAAAACTAATTACTTTGAATCAATAACTGAATTCAAAGATAGGTATAATTTTAGTAACAATATGTTTATTAGTGTTTTTTGTTGTAATATTAGAAGTGTAAATGCTCATTTTGATGAATTTATTCTGTATATAAAAAGTGAAAAAAAGTATTCTAATTTAGATGTTATTGTATTTACTGAAACATGGCATACAGCAGATAATTGCAATTATAAGATTCCTGGGTATAAATTGTATGTTTCGACACATAAAAGAAATCAAAATGATGGCATAATGGTATTTATTAAGGAGAAATTTTCCATAGAGATGTATGAATATAACTATGAAATGGCAAACTTTATAAAACTAAAACTATCAGTCAATGATATTCAATTTAATATTTTGTGTGTATATAGATCACCGTCTGGTGATATTGATTTATTTTTATCTTCATTCGATAGTATATTAACAGCTGATAGAAAATTGAGTGGTTATTATATGATTATTGGTGATTTGAATATTAATATCGTGGGAACAAAACAAATTAACAATGATTATCTCGACATGTTATCAGAATATGGTTTTAGATCGTTCATTAATGTATATACTAGAACTCCAGTAGGTTGTGCACATTCGTGTTTAGACCATATATTTATAAAATATAATAATTGCATCGATAATAGGATTGAAGCAGGTGTTATCCAAACAAATATTTCCGATCATTACTCGGTAATTATGGCATTAGAATTGAAGAACAAACTTTTATCTCATAATAACAATGTATATAAACAATTAATTATAACAAGTTAAATGAACTGTTAAAATTAGAATCCTGGTCGGAATTATACTATAATATAAATGTTAATAAATGTTTTGATATTTTTATTCATACAATTTTGCATGCGATTAACTCATCTACGACATTTAAAAAGGCCAATGCGAAAAATAAGCATATACAAGAGTGGATGACAATGGGTCTGCTATGTTCAGTGCGTAAAAAACAGGCTTTATCTTTAAAAGTAAAAAAACACCCCAATAATGATAAACTACGTTCATATTATGTTAAATACAAAAATATTTTCACTTCAATTTTAAGAATTACTAAAAACAATTTTTATAAAAAAAATTTAATGATATCTCTTACAGTCCAAAATTAACTTGGAAATTAATAACAGAGCTCACTTTATCAAAAAATAAAAATAGTAATCACATTAAATCATTAATGCACAATAATGAACATATAATTCCTTCAGAGGATCCAGTCAGAGCATCAAATGTTTTTAATATGTTTTTTACAAATATTGGTATTAACCTTGCAAATAAAATAAAAAATTCTAATCAACATTTTGTTGAAACTAATACAGATGTAGATTTTGATATGTATTTTAATGAGGAAATTAACAAGCCTGAAATTATAAAAATTATAAATAATTTAAAAGATGACACTGCAGCAGGTTTTGACGGAATATCGGTGAAAACAATAAAGTCTATAGCTGTGAATATTATTGAACCATTAATATATATTTATAACTTAAGTATTTCCAAATGTACTTTTCCAGACAAACTTAAAATAGCAATTATTAAACCACTATTCAAACACGGAGATGCTACTAATATAAATAATTATAGGCCGATTTCTATGATAAGCAATTTTGCAAAAATACTAGAAAAAATAATAAAGTTGAGATTGGTAGTTTACTTAGAAAAAAATAAATTGTTGTCTAAAAACCAGTTTGGTTTTAGACCTGGGTTGAGCACTGAAAATGCTTTGTATAGTGCCAGTAATTTTATTTATAATGCACTTGACAGTAGTAAAAAAACAATGGCTATATTTTTAGACTTAGCGAAAGCATTTGATACTGTTAATCATAATGAGCTTTGCAACATCTTACCAAGTTTTGGTCTAAAGAATAACAGTTTTAAATGGTTTAAAAATTATTTAGAAAACAGAAAACAATTAGTTCAAATCAATGACAGTAAAGGCGATGAAATGAAAATACAATGTGGTGTACCGCAAGGTAGCGTCTTAGGCCCTATACTGTTCATATTATACATAAACTCTATATGTGATTTAAAAATAGATGGACAGATTGTGACTTATGCTGATGATACTTGTCTTCTGTTTTCGGGTGATTCATGGGATGAAGTTCGCTCAATAGCAACAAAAGAATTTAAAAAAGTAATTAAGTATCTCAATCATAGGCAACTCTCTATAAATTATCAAAAAACAAATTATATAAACTTTTCAATTAATAAAGATCAGAACCATTATGATGAATTAAAAATCTGTTTCTGTGAGAATGAAGATAGTTGTAATACAACTTTTTGCCAAACAATATATAAGGTCTCTAGTATCAGGTATTTGGGTATAACTTTTGACAAACACATGAAATGGAAATTACACGCCAATAATATTATAATGCGTATGCGTACTTTAACTTTTAGTTTTTCCAAGCTACGGAACTATTTACCTGTGCAAACTATGCGTATAATTTATTTATCTTTATTCCAATCAATATTCCAATATGGTTTATTGGTCTGGGGAGGTCTGAATGAGTGTGCGGTTAGACCTTTAAAAATTTTACAAAGAAAGATTATTAGGATCTGTTTATGCAAAAATAACTTAGTAGGATCTACGGGAGAAAATTTTAAACTGTTTAGAGTGCTACCATTCGAGAGTGTGTATAAGAAGGTAACTATTCTATATGTAATACAAAATTATGAAACATTTGTAGATATGGAAATTATAGGGAAAAAAAGAGAAGTAAGAGCTTTTGATGTGAATATAATTTACTACAAAAAAGCATTTGGACAAAAATTTATTAATTATTTAGGTCCGAAATATTTTAATTTAATGCCACTAAATTTAAAAAAACTCATTTTCACTAATACTGGGAATCTTAAAATAGCAAGTATAAAAGAGCAAATTGACTTATGGTTATTTTCTTTATTAAGTGTATAAAGACTAAAATGCAACATTTATTTTATCAAATCTATTTCTCATACTTTTCTTGTTCAAAATATATCAATCTTAGATTTAATGTAAACATTTAATAGTGTACCTATATTTATTTGTGTCTATAATGTAACTCTCTACCTCCATCACAAGCATATGCTTAAAGGAGGTAGATAATTTATTGTAAAATGTAATCTTACTGTTATTATTTATTTGTATTTGTATTAAATCTTATATATAGCCAATATTCGCTCAATGGCAGTATTCCAGATGTTAAACGTTATACTGTTACGTGCTGCCCCTTCAGGGATTCACTATGTAGATGATTGAAAATAAATGATAGTCAAATTAGAACTGTAATTGTAATGTTTTTTATTATAACAGAATAAAATTTTTAGTATCGTTGTTGTAGTAATAGTAGTCGTCTTTGTATATGGCTAGTGGCACGAAGGCGCTTCCATTTTGCTGGTCCAGGTACATCTGCTTATGCTGTGCTTCCAGCCCCCTTATATGCGATGTCGGTTCCTTTGATAGAGTTGGCGCGTGGACAGGGTGTCCTTGAGGTGGATGTAACCGTTCACAAAGTTCTTATCCTCGAAATTAGTGAAACTGCCGCCTCGTAGTGGTAATTTGTTGTTGTCCGTTCTTCATGATTAGTTTGTAAAAATAGAATGTGGTTTCTAGCTATGAGGTTACGTCTGGGACAGGGGCGTCATTTCAACTTTTTGAAAGGTATGCTAACATCGGGGCAGGCCAAAAAAATGTTCAGCAGGCCAATATATACACTATAATTATTAGAAAAAAAATTTTTTTCTCGCTCCGCTCACAAGTATTATTTTTCATCAATCAAATCATTTCATAATATTATAATAAAAATATTGTACACCTAATAATACACAGTTAAAACGTACATTATTTGATTTTGGATATCATTATTTCATATTTATAGACACTAAGGAAAACAAAACAAATTCTGAAATCTTTAATCACACATAAGTTATTTTATAAGCACCAAACATTTATTTATTTCAATTTATTTATTTAAATAATAACATAATAATACATATTAACAAAACATATTTATTTATGTTTATTGTTAACTATTAGTATAGCGGATACCTTCTGTCTTTCATTTTTGCAAAATCATCAACTGCATCATTCAAATTTATTTGTTTTGCTTCTTCAGTTTCAACTCCAAGAACCATTAAATCGTTCAATCTTTCATCACCAATTGATGTTCTTAAGAAATTTTTTATCCTTTTCAATGAAGAAAAAAAGCGCTCATTTGATGCAGTTGTCACTGGTAATGTTAACATTATAGACAATATTTTTATTGTTTCAGGAAATGCAAATGGTAGATTTAAAACAATATCGAATATTAATTCTAATTTAAATTGGGACATGTTTTCTAGTTCTAATGTTGCCTTAATTGAAGAAAACTCGGATGGCAGGCTTAAAGAATTAATTTGAAAACCTTTGTAGTGGTCTAAGAACTTATTAACAGCAACACATTCTGCATTAAGGAAGTCAGCATTTGTATAGTCAAATACATTAAATATATCAAAAACTTGTTCATTTTTTGGAAAAACGTTCATCTAACTGAGTTACAATCCTAAAAAATGACACATTTTTTTATGAATTAAATAATTTGATGAAATTAATAATTAAGTATGTAATAAATACCTATCGATTACTTGATACAACAGTTCAACTTTTAAACTTGAAACATCTTTTTCTTTACATCTAGCTTTTCCCAAAGTTGATTGTACAAAATAATCATTCAAATGTTTATTGAAAGTCTGTTTTCTTTTCTCATGTTTACTATGAGTTTGGGTTTTTATGCCATTACAAATTGCTATATCAGTTGCTTTATGATGAAATTTCAACCACGATTCTTCACAGCGTAATTTTAAGATATTATTCCTAGAAGATTTCACTAATAACATGGCCTTTGATAGAATAATATTTGAATTTTGAAGTTCACATGATAAACAGTGTATACATTCTAGGACACTAACCATTACCTCCAAAATCATAATAAATTTAAAAGTAGATAATATTTTGAGTAGTCCTACTGCTCTAACTGTTTGATCGCCATGTTCAGTCAGAAAAGTTAATACTTCGATAATCACAGTATATCGGCTTCTTACTTTTTGCAATGAAGTATACCAATAATACCAACGAGTATCAACCAGCCTTTCTAAATGAATTACTTTAACATTTTTATTTTTTTGAGCTTCTATGAAAAGTTCATAACGAGTTTGACTATTCATCAAGTATTTATAGAGATTTTGAATAGTATCAAAAAAATCAACTATTAAGGGCACATTTTGTATACAGTCAACCAAACAAAGATTTAATCGGTGGGCATAACAATGAATGTACACTGCATGAGGAACAATTTCGCTAATTTTTTGTTGCACACCCGAATAAACACCACTCTTAACTGAAGCACCATCATAACATTGAGCAATGCATTTATTGATGTCCAAATTATTCTCCTGAATAAGTTTTACTATTTCTTGAGCTAGAGAAGTAGCATCAGATTTTTTCATGTGACTGCAACCTAGTGCTTTCTCAAATATATTGAAGTTTATATCTACAAATCGTATAAGAAAACTTAACTGCTCTTTTTTAGAAGAATCTTTAGTTTCGTCAACTAAAATTGAATATATACTAAATGGAGACATTTTGTTCAGAATATTTTTTCTGATGCAGCAACCAAGAATATGAATTAGATCATTTTGGTATTCTGGTGAGGTATAATGTCCATATCTTGATTTTAGCCTTATTTTCATAGAATCATCTGCAAATGTTTCTAATAACTCAATAAAATTACCTTTATTTTTGGACAAACTAGACTCATCGTTTCCTCGAAATGCCTGCCCTTGTTTAGCCAAGTATAAAGTTGCCTTTAATAAAAAGTATATATGTTTCCTGTTATTTTCTATTTCAAGAGCTCTTGATGATATTAAAAGATTAGCAATCGAATTTTGTTTGGCTTGTATGGCTAAATATTGATTCCATCTTTCTACTGATGTCAAATGATTTTCACTTCGACTAAGTTTAGTCAACGACTGTAATGGATTTCTCCAACACTTGACTCCTCTATCAATATAGGCAGCATTGCCAATTGTTTGTCCCCGAAAATTACCACTTAAAGAAAAATGTCGACATGGAAAACAAAATACTGCATCATCAGAGATTGAATACTCCAGCCAATTAAATTTATTAAAAATACTGCTTTGAAAGTTCCTATTATTTGTTTTAGGGTAGAATAAAAGCATAGGTTGAACGGGTTTTTCATTCTTATTCATGGATATATCCTTTTTGAATTCCTTAAAAAAAATTACAAATTATCAACTTGGCTTGATTAAAATATTTTTTTTATATGATAACAATTTATCAAGGCTTAATAGAATAATCATAGTGATAATTATAAACTAAATGATTAATATTATACTAATGATGCATAAAATTAATTATATACTTTAAAATCTACTTACAGGTGTATTGATCAGTGAATTTGAAAATGTAGATTTTTGTGTAGTCATAACTATTTCGACATCATCATTATTTACTACATTTCTATTAGAATCATTTTCCTTGTCTATTCCAATACTAGATATCTGAGACTGAAAAATTAAGATTGTATTTACTACACATACAATTATTTTTAAATTTTAAAATCTACTTACAGGTGTATTGATCAGTGAATTTGAAAATGTAGATTTTTGTGTAGTCATAACTATTTCGACATCATCATTATTTACTACATTTCTATTAGAATCATTTTCCTTGTCTATTCCAATACTAGATATCTGAGACTGAAAAATTAAGATTGTATTTACTACACATACAATTATTTTAAATTTTAAAATCTACTTACAGGTGTATTGATCAGTGAATTTGAAAATGTAGATTTTTGTGTAGTCATAACTATTTCGACATCATCATTATTTACTACATTTCTATTAGAATCATTTTCCTCGTCTAGTCCAATACTAGATATCTGAGACTGAAAAAATTTTAATTTTCACAACCTACACATTATATTTATGTAGGCTGTTTATTGCATGTTTATATGCAATTTATTCTTCTAACTTTTATGAAAAAAAAAAAAATTGGAGTTTTATTATTATTACTTTAAAGAATTCTAGGTAACTCCCTAGTTTTTAAATCATATAGCTCATACTGAATGAAGTAAAGACACCGAAAAGAAAGTAATATCTTAATCACCAAGACTAAAAAATGCAGAATGTCCTGAGCAGTTTATTTTAAAAGGTACCTATATATTTTTATTTTTCACCTACCTATACCTAAGTTATAAATTGAATAAAATAGGTAGGTAAGTACAAATATTAAATCATATTACTAAATATCAACCCAATGTTGTAGTACTAAACTATAGACTAACTTACCTTACTGCTCTGTATTTTAAATAACGTATCAACTTTCATATTAGAATTGGCCAAAGATAAAAGTTGTTTTTTATTTTTCTCTCGAAGACGAGCTGCGCCACCTTTTCGTTTATTCATTGTATTTTTCGCCGTTTTTGGTATAGGTACTTAAATTTGGATTGGATTATTGGAACACATACAACGTGTCAACACTTGAACACTCAACGTAATAAAAATAAACTAAATAATAACAGTTTAACGGGACAGTCGGACAGTTTTATCAATCACTAACACTAACGAGTGATGACTAATGGTTGATCACATTTTACGCGGAACGGCGGAACTATAAAATAATATTGAATAATACTTAATAATATTGAATCTATTTTTAAAGTTATCTTTTGATAACGCTTCTGATACGCATACGCTTGTGGTGTGTAGTGATTTGTCGCAGTCCCCTACTCCCCTTATTTGTTGGCCGTTGCTATATATAGGTAAGTCGTTAGAGACCGCCCGTGTTTCAAAATCCCAATGTTACATAAATAACTTAATATCATTGATTATAAATACTATTATACCTAATCAATGGTAATATCTACTCACTGAACTATAATTATAATATTGTTCACTGTTCAGTGTATCTACTACAGCGTATGGTCTTATAGGGGCATATAGCATAAATGATTAATGCCGATGCTTGAGACCGATTATATATATAAAAAAAAAAAAAAGGATAATTTTTGCCCGGCGCAGAAAAATTATAGTCGGGCCAAATTACATCTTGATAATTTTAGGTATGCATAAGCATACCCTGCACTACCCCAAATGACGCCCCTGGTCTGGGAGACCATAAAAACTCAAGGAGAACTGCCTCTGTCTCGAGTAATACTTACTACTTATATACTAACACGTGAATCGATTACCTACATATATATTAGTACATAAAGCTATTCCTTTACACCTCCCTGCCAAAAAAAAGGTTATTAACCTGTAAAGACTAAGAATCTTTAACAATTGATATTTAAGTTCAGTAGTCAACAGTAGTTGATTTTACAATTTTGATATACATTTACATTTGTTAATAATCTATTTATATATATTTTACATTTCATTACAATCTTGTTATAACGAGTTACAATTTTGTCATACATATTTTATGACATTTTACAATTATAATGTAATTTACAATATTTTGACTACCTGAAATTATAATATTAGAATTGTAAAATGTTAGTTAATTATATAATATAAATGTAAAGGGAATCCTTTTGAATACAATATTATTTAGTGATTATAATCTTCCACCAATTGATATTTAAATATTATATATTATAATTATGTGAATAACATAATAAACTGTTACACATATATGACGACATAATTCTATTTACTTAGGATATATTTCGGATTTCTTTTTTTTCTATTACTTTTAGTAATTCTTTACATTCTCCGTTACAATGGTCATTCATAAAAAGTTCAATCTTCCTGGCTATCTTATTTAATTTTTTGAAATCATAACGTTCGTTTAAACTTTTTCTGGCTTTTAACATGTGCCAGTTAAAGCATACTGATTCCATCTTATTTTTTTAAACTTATAAATGTGTAGTTCCGTGCTTAATATTTTTTTAATTCTTCGATAAATCTAAATAATTGTGTTAAATCTACGTTATTACCCTCACCGTGAAATTATTGTAATGAATTTTTTTTTTAAATCCTTTTTTTTTATTTATTTTTTTTACATATTTTTTACCCAGTCTATAAAATCATATCAGTCTTATTTTCACGATTACATAGTCAAAAACGCATTTTCTTAAAATTACGTCAGTAATTGGATCGTGACAATGCGTGATATGGTGATTTGTATTGCACACCTAAACCATGTGCTTCCAATAAGTTTAACATTCTGCCGTTTTTATTAAGTTTTCCTATGTACCCTGAATATAAGGTTTCCTTTGTTTCTAAATTAATTAATTTTAAATTGAATTCATCATTATTCCTATCACTATATGCTGTTATATTTAAAAATGCTATAATACCCCTTAACCTTAATCTTTTTATAGTTGTTAAATCCGTCGTCCCATTCCAAAAAACTATTATTGGCTCCGTGTTATCGATGTGCAAATATTTCTGTTGGTATACCGTTGACAAAGTCGACTCCCCCTGATGGCTTACACTTTTGTATAATTGTTCCCACAATGGTGTGGTCAAGTTTGGTTTATTCCGGAATACTTTTTTGATTGTTTGCACAACTTTTCCCAAGTCACAGCGCCGGAACCTATCGTCTTGCGTAAGTACAAGAAGATTCCCCTTCAGTTTCATTGGTTTATATTTTTTTAAACTGTTGGAGATGGGGCCGGATACCAATAATATTTCGGTTTTATTGATCATAGTGAATTCGAAATCCACTATGAAAAAACGGATCTCAGAGCTAGAATGTAAAATACAAATTTATACATATTATTATTACAATAATTACATTACTATTATATATAATTTCCCAGCATTGTTGTTATTATTTTTTTATTACTCCTCGCAGAAATGATCCGTCGATAGTATGCGCTGTGCAATTAGTTGCTCTAAGACGTTCCGCGGTGGAATTTCTGCCATATCGAAATCATATATTTAAATACCACTGGACACATTACAGCAGAATTTCCGCACGGAAAAAAATTCCGTTACACGACGTTATTATTGCACCGGATTTATTTCTTCGGCGGATACCAAAATGAATCCTAACATGTTATTTTGGGTTATCCATATCATATTTGTAGCGGAAATTCTTAACGGAATCGTAATATTTTATTTTATTCATTATTTGATTATTGATTCTTCAACAAGCATCATCATGTTAGACGTTGAATTATTAATTTCTGAAGTGCAGTCAAATCCATGTTTATGGGATTTTAGTGACTAGGAATACAGTAATCGAGAAGTAAAAAAAAAGCATGGAACCAAATAGCAAAAAATATATTTTCTGATTGGGAAAAAATACAGATCGATGAACATAAAGAAAAAAGTCGGTAAATCATTTTAATTTTAAATATCATATGGATTATACTATTTAGTATTTATGAACATGGAATAAGTGCCTTATTCATAAGTCAAATTTTTAACACCATCACTATGGATCTACTCTAAATAATAATATATAAGTTTTAACTCTTAACTTTTAACTATAAATATAATAATAATATGATATTATAAAATTTTTTTTTATTATTAACTTGTATTATGCTTCTCAATTTAAAAATAATTAAATTCTGTTGCTTTGCCACGGAACACTTCCAACTTCACTTAAAAGTACTGGGCGAATTGATATCTAACCTGTTGTCCAACTAAACTTCTAGATACAGTTCCGCGTGGTTCAATAGCTAACATATTATCACAGTTTAGAGTGTCTTCAAACGCAAATCCGTCCCTCCGTCGTATATAATTTTGGAGAACTGTAGCTGCTTGAACTATGATATTCACAAAATCAGGTCCTACTGCAATACACCCAAACAATTTCAAATTTTCTACACAGGATTCCAAAAGCACTCTCAACATTTTTTCTAAAGTCTAAAGTTAAAAATTCGCTTAGAATAATTTAAATCACGGCTTGAGTAAGGTCTTAATAAATGCTGATGAATTCCAAAAACTTCATCCCCAATTAATATATAGTGTAATGCAGGGCCATCAGTATTCGGTAAGTTAGTCGAAGGTGGTAATTTTAACGAATTGTTGTAAAGCTGTTTTCTAAAAGTAGATTCATGACCTAACCTATAGATTCATGAAATTTACACCATGTGTTTATTTTATCAATTCCTATAGGTAGGTACTTGATAAAATGTTCTAAATGTGTTGACTCGTTTTGAGCTGCTAAGGATATTATCAATTTTTTTTTGTCTATAAATAGGAATAAAATTGTATTCGCTTGCCCACCTTTTTAAATAAAAAATATGATATTACCTAAATGTAACTGTCAGCCGTTCTTCAACGCCAATAGTTTCTCTGAAGGTGGAGCTCGTTTCAGATATATATGGTCTCAATAAAATCACTAATTCGTCAAATGATTTCATCGACATACGATAGTAATTACAAAAACGATCCGGATATTGTCTAGAGTATAAGCAGTGGAACTCACCCAAAGTTATTCTCTGAGCATTGAATGGGTGGAACCAATAAACACGGTATCGCTCAACTGTGTCAGCAGCGAGTGCGACACATATCAACTCGACGTCGTCTAAAAGTTCTATAAGTTCCATAATTAATTATTTTAATACGACGAACGGTTTGTTCTGTATGACAAATGAAATCAAACTGAAGTATTAAAACTTATACTGACCTATAGTATCAAGTTTTATTTTCACGCCAATTCCGCTACGGAAAAAACGCAAGTGTGACACCGATCTAAGAGCTCGCCTACCTCTACACAAATCGATCTATCCACACTAGGGTTATCGATTACGGCGTGCACAAATGCAGTCTCAACTGTACTCAACTGTACATTATTTTTTGTAAATATTTGATTTAATAAATATAAATAAAATAAAAAATTTTCTGATATGTATAATTAAAAACAATTTATAATTCAACTGGTAGTTTGGGTAAGTCGTTTTTAGTTTCATCTAAAAGCTAGTATGTAACATATATAAAAATATCTGGAAATTATGTGAAGACTAATTTATTAACAATGAATATTGATTTTATTGTAAATATTTTAAACTTTCAGAAAAATCTTGAAAAGAAAAGAATCTTGGATATAATTTCATTTGACGTTTCTTTTTGATAATCATAATCACATATTATATTTTCACGATCAAGTTTATCACCTGGGTCTTTAAAGAATTCAAAGTTATATTGTTGGTATGTTAAGTAAGAGTTAACTAAGAGGGTATCAAAAATTATGCTTACCTGAACATATTACACTTGTAGTTTCTACAGCATCTGTATTTCTCCTTATAGGACTTCTTGTCTTTTTTCTTAACCATACATATATTTCCAATAGTTTTATTCTTTATCGTTTTTGAAAAGCAAATATAAAAAATGCTATCATCAATGTATTGGACAAGTGTCCATTCTGTGGAGTAAATAAAATACTTATAACTTACTTTTCATAATATAGACAACATTTTTATGAACTTGATTCATTCAAAATAATAAATGTTGTCAAAATTTAAATTTTAAATGCTTATAAAAAAAAATCGCACCTGTGTATTTAATATTTTTAAACTGCTATAGGTATACTAAAAACTTATGAGGAATATTATTTTCTAATATTATAATTTTCAAAGATTTTGACCCAGCCAAAAAAATTGTATCGACATTGATCAAAAGAAAAATTAAAAAAAATTGAAAATTTCTATAAACAACATAAATAGGCTCAAAATATTTTTAAAATTGTATCTTGTAAAGAAAATTATAAAAATACGTTTGGTGAAGATTTCAAGTAGGTATGTACCTACAGTTATACGTTTTTGAGTTAAAGTAAAATCAATATCAGTTGTGTCAAAAACTATTAAGAAAATAATTAGAAGATTTTAATTTTGGTCTTTAAAGTACCAACAAAATCAAATTGGTTATCAGAAATCACCCAAGTTAAAATGTTTTAAAGCATATTGTCTACTATAGGTACATTTCATATTATAACCTAGTTACCTTTAATACAGACAAAATAAAAAAAAAGACTGTAAAATCAATACATTCATGATTCATCTCCCGCTCTGAATCTAAAATAAAGAGATTTGCAGATCTGAAATTTTTAAATCAGTTAAAATTATTTTAATCTTTACCAGCAAATATTTAAAGTTTTTAGTCTATAATTATTTCTAAAAATTATTAAATGAAAACAAATGTAGGTACCTATCTACCGTAATTTTTGCCGAAGGAAACTAGCCACATATTTTTTGGTACACTACCCAGCCAACTTGTATGTTGTGCCTCCTGAATAACGCTAATTGGCTGAAGGAACTAAACACAAACAATGTGAACTCAACCCCGACAACCTAAAAGTTTTCGTGTGACTCAATTCAATATTACCGACGCATAAATCTGACCGTAGTAAGCCAGTAGGAACAATTTATTTAATAATTATTAAATGTCAGGTAATAATTATTTAATTTTATATTTGAGGATAATTTATATAATCGTATACGTTAGTAATCAATAACAATTTTAAGTTCGTTTACCTTCTGGTTGATATTCTGTATACAGCATATTATATTTTAACGTTTTTTATCTCGTAAATATAATCAACAAAATTACACACAAATTTAAAATCACAGTTCAAAATGTATATTAATTATAACCACGAGTGAAATAATGGTTAAGAAACCGCAAAAAAGACAATAAAATAAACCACCATCGACGGACGACGATCACAATAGATGGACGTTCGCAGAGGGAATGATTTGGTCTGTGTATGCAGGCTATTACAACAACTTACTGTTGTCTTGTATTCTTCACCAAGGAATATTATACGCACCAATAAGAGAATTTGCCGGATTTGTTGGTTTTCCCGGAATAACTTCAAACATTATAGCGCGTGATCGTCACGCACTCGTGCGTATTGGCACTAATTGGCGGGGCAACGAGGGAAGGGTTTAGGACTGGAATTATGTTTTTTTGTTATCTTTAAAAATATTATTTCTGGATACAGCTAATAGTAGGTGTATGTATAAGAAGCTAATGAAGTGTACACACCATCGATTATTTAAAAAATAATACGATTTCAACGATTCTATTTTTAAGATTTTTTCAAATTTAATTAAAATATAATGTATTTATGTAAGACGATGCTATAAATCAATTATATTTTAATAATTTGTAATCATTTATAAATAAATATTGTATTAATCTACTTAAATATGTTAATAATTGATTTTACATCTCGTGGAATTGTAGCCGAGTAGAATAACGAGTCTAGTTGTAGTTAAATATAGTAGGTTTCAGTGGCATAATTGAGAATGTTTCATGGGAAGGGATCATAATACATTTGTATGGAAGACTTGTGGGGGGCGTTGCCCCCACATCCCCCTTATCTATATTTTGTATAATTTAATAACTCAACACATTTCAATAGAATCATTCTATGTTACATAATATTATAAATTTACAAATGTGTTATAAATTGTTTTAATATTTCACAATATTATGTCCAGTTTCCTAAGATTTTTGCCAAGTTCATCAATGACCTCTTCATTTGAAAATGTAATACCATTATAAATTTCCAACATTTCCAGACCATTAAGTATTTTCTACAAACAAAATTAAAACATTTTTTCTATTAGATACTATGAAAATGTATTTTATTAAACACATGTGCGCATCTATTATAATTACTGACCTCGGATATACTGTTTTGAAGATACGTTTTTATCCTTTTAAGACTGGAAAACATTCCATAAGGCGTGCTTGTAGAAACGGGAGGTGTGCATAGTACTTTTAAAATAAAATGCACATTTGGATAAATATTGGCATTACACACATGTAATGCTACAATTGCAGTTTTCGGAATATTGTTTATTCTCTCAAGTTTTATCTTCCACAATATCCATTCTGCGATTGAATCGTTCACATCCAAAGAAGGAGGAGAAAATTCAAGTGATTTTATAAATGATACCTCCTCATTAGAAGATTAGAAGTTACTGTATAGGAAAATAGACTTTGAAATCCTATAAAATATGACATATATACATTATACATAAACCATTAAAGTTTGATTTTAATAATATAGATTGATATATGAATATTTTATCTCAGTGATTTGTTTTTAATTTTATAGAAACTACAAATATAAATAAAAATACTATAATAATGATTTAATTATCATAGGTACCTTCAAAAATGTCAGAATGGATTGAAATCTTTCTTCTAGTTGTTGCATAAAAAAGTCCAGTTATGGTATAAATACTGAGACTTGGTGATATTCTTCAACACTTAAATTGGTATCTAGATTTGCTCGATTTACTTGTCATTTAGATATTCTTTTAGTACTCAAGACTATATCTACAATTACTGACATCTCCTATAACAAATGTCAAATATAAACATAACTCTATTCATATAATTCATATAATAATATATTTTATTTTAGTATAATTACTTTTGCAAGCAAAAACAATTTGTGAAATTCAGTATCACGATTTCATCTGATATTTTTCAATACATTTATAATATTTTCAGAGAGGCTTACTGCTTCTCTCAAATCGATTTGATCTTTTTGTAGGAACTTACACAATGGTAATCGAAAAGAAAAAAATGTTATAATTAAATAAATTATACTTATTAATTACTATTTACTTGTTTAACTTGTAAGGATATAAGAAATTCTGAATCAATAGCTTTTAATAGTATATTAGATTCCGTTGTCGTGGAATCATTCCAATTAGAAACTAATGATTCAACTACAAATGCAAATAGTTCAATGAAATTTATTACCGCACCATAATGCTGCACTCATCGTGTAGCACATATATTTTTGAAAGTTTTAACCTTAGGATCCTCAAAACTATTTTAAATGTTGGTTAAAAGAAAATTTTTTTGTATTAAAGAAAACATAGTACTTTTCGATAATACCTAAGCAGTTTCTAATTGATTCAATTTCACTTGCAGTTGATACTGCTAAATTCTGTAAATGTGCACAGTGCACATTTATAAGTTAAAAATATTTTTTTTTGATAATTGCCTGAACACCTTTATATTAGCCAGACATGTTACTTGCGCCATCATATCCTTGACCATATAAGTAATCTAAATTAATTTCACAATTATTCAGACCCATTTACAAAATATAATAACTATACAAGTATTAATTTATTAAAAACATAATATCATTTGAATTTACCGTTGAGTATTGATTTAGCTAAATCACAACCAGTTAAACTGTTAATAGTCATACATTTCAGGAATCTCTCATGAATACAATCGTTATCATCAACATATCGAACACACATATCCATTTGTTCAACAGAAGAAATATCAGTAGTCTCATCAACTAAAACTGAGAAACATTTTGAAGTATTTACTTCATTAACTATTTTTCGTAGCATAATGTCCCCACATGCCATTATGATTTAATTTTGCATTTGAGGAGTTATTTATTTGTTTGTTCCTTCATTTGTAATGATGTACTCATCACCAAATGCTCTATACTTTAATATGGCTCCGAAGTTGCCTTGATTTAATGAACATTTGACGCGGCTACTTCGGTGGTGCCGGGTGGTCCACGGTGAGCCGGTCGTTGAGGTGGTGAGGTGGAGTGGATGTAAAGTCCGCGTCACGAAAAGTGGTGGCTGGCCGCCGTGATCCAAGCGGACTATTTGCTTTAGTGGTTATCAAACACCAATATAATTTACCGCGCTTTTTCAAATACGCCTCTATATTAACCTTAAAATGAACTTACTATTTTACCTCCAAATTGTATTCAAGTGATAATACGTATCGTAAATTATAATCACAACACTATGTATCAACGTATTTTACCATCTGATTATTTACTATAAAAAAAAAATATTCCAATAGAATTTTAATGAAGGTTTCATCAGTTACCTTATTATATTTTTTATAAATTGATAATAAAAACAAAACAAACATAACACATACAATGTGATAGCAGAATAAAAAAAATAAATACTCAAGTAAAAATATAATTATAATATGTTATTCCGAATTTCCTTCTTCGTCACTGTACTCCCTCCAATCGCTGTCATCAGGTAACAAAGTCAATATGATTGGCTCCAACATACTGTCTCTTATAATTTCTTTTTCGTTGTCTTGATCTTGCAATACTTCCGCATGTCTCACGCACTTCTCCCAATCATGTTGAGTTACCGAATCCAATGCTTCGTGAGTCAACTTTTGTATATTGACCATTTTGAATGTTTTATTTTTTGTCGCCACTTGATTTTTTACCCGGGCCCATATCAACTCAATTGGATTGTATTGGCAATGGTACGGTGGAAGTCGAATAACTTCGTGGCCCATTTCCAATGCCAATACATCCAATTCATATATTTTTTCAAATGGTATTAACGCTTTAACTCTCATTCTAATTTCAGCTAAATTTTCTAATGGTGAAAAATCGACATTTTATTTGGTCAACCAAGCCTGGACATCTGCTTTTCGCGTATTACTTTTGGGAAAGTTATCGATGAGGGTTGAATGATAAGGTGCATTATCCATAACTATCACGGACGGTTCTTCAAGGCTGTTCAGCATTTGGGTGAACCAGATTTGAATACTTCAGAATTCATTTGGCTGTGGTAATCCGTAGAATTGCCAGTATTACTGCGGAAAACCAATTTTGAATTCTGAATGAACTCATATTTGGCACATCCTGCATGAACAACAATAAGGCGTCCACCTTTTCCAGTAGGGATTTTCGGACCCACCATACTATCATGTTGCCATGCAATGCTCCGCGAATGATTTTGATTGACCCAGGTTTCATCAAGATATACAATTGGTCGAGTATCTTTATTTTGGCGCATTGTACACATTTGTCTCAAAAATTTACATCTAAGCGCAACATTATCGTTACGCTCCATCAAAAATGTACGACCGTCGCTACATTTTTTATAAGAAAATTTTAAATTCCTAAGGAGTCTTTGAAGTGACCTTAAACTTCCCGAGTAATTAATTTTGCTCTTGACGGCATTGAGTATTAATTCTGATGTAGGATACTCACTCCTGTCGTAAAATTCATGAACTGTCCTCCTAACAACATCAGTGTCAAAATCATCCAACCTTGAGACATATTTTGCCCGCTTGTATGACTTACGTGGAGATGAAAAAGAATCAGGTAATTGACCATTTTTCTTCACTTCGGAGCAAATACGTTGAATGGAGCGTTTCGATACTCCGCAAGCCTCGGCAGTAATGTCTTGCGTTTTTATAAAAAATTTGGCGTCAATTTCTTCTGATTCCGATAGTTTTTAAAAAAAAAAAATATACACTATAAACTATTTTTTTACTTTGGCTATGTAGATCTTTATCTTTAAATGACATTTTAATGTTAAATAAAAATAATAAATGTACAAAACACTAGGTTTTTAAAAAAAACAAATATATTTGTAACGTATTACTACGACAGCAAACCGACGTGTGCAAAGCAACAGTGAACACACTATAATGCAAAGAAGACATGCCACAAGCAGATACGAATACAATTAAACATACCATACATGCCCCACCATCCATAATAACTATCTGTCCCTCTATAGGGTCTCTAACAGGTTTTAAAATATATAAAGAAGGAATGTGGTCTATAGGGATGTCTAATGTTTGAAAATGAACAGTAGCGCGGATAGTACCGGATCGCAACAATAGAATGAGAACCACTGTCTACTCCGGTGCATACTACTTGCGTCCGAAATAATTATCACTAGGTAAGTTGCGTCCCCCAAAAAAAGGTTCAAAAAGGGTCATAGCCTATTTGCGTCCCGGTATACCTTTTTAGACAGCCTAGATGCGTCCATAGCCTATTACAAACTAATGAGTAGATTAATTGCTTATGAGTAATAGGTCATTATGCATGGTTAAAAAAATGTTTATTAATTATATGCATTTGATTATATTCATTACATTATCACATCATATTTAAAAAAATAAAATTATACAAACTATTAATAGATTATGAAAATACAAGTTAAAAGAATTATGCATACCTATTTAAAAAAATATTTTATTATAAAATCGTCAATTGTCAATTTATTAAAGCTATAATCAAATTAAATATATGCATTTTTAACTACAACATAAAAAGACATAAATTATTAATTACTGAATTAAAACAAGGTTGGTTGAAATTTGAGTGAAACGTTTTTTAAATATATAAAAGCAGAATTGGTTTTTTCTCTGAATTTTTTTATTTCTTTGTTTAAGTAGTCAATTTTTTGGTTTTTTTTTTTCTATATTCTTTTTTAGGTGTATTTATGCTATTCATTAACACATAAGTATTAATTTGAAATGATTTTAAAACATCGATAAATTGATAAATATTTGGATGGCTTGAGTAAAAGGATGAATTAAATTTGGAATGAAATGCCTCACATGCGTTCGTTGTTCGTTGTACACTAGATGAACATTGTGCCCACATACTTGGATGAAATTGAGCATTTTCAGATATATAATTTTCTAATATGTAATCAGTAAAATCTAAACATTCTGCCGGAATGATTGGAATGATTTCATAGGCAAATACGTCACTTAATATTTCTGGAGGTAAAAATGGCAGTCCAAAACAAAGTCTAAGAAATAAACCTATTTCTGTTTTATTTTTATATTTATTTGCCAATCCAAGATTTTGTATTTTTCGCCACCTACAAAATTCATTTGTGAACCGTTAATCATATAAATATTTATTATATTTATTTTTATGAATGTTAATTAATACATACCACGATTGTCCCAAGTGGAAACGACAACCTTTTATTTCCGCTTCTGTCCAAACTGTACACACAGCTTTATGAATTGCAATTTCAAAATCAACAAACACGGTATCAGGAGCAAAGGTAACATTATATTTTGAACACGATTCATTCAAATACGTAAAAGCTCTTTCGTATGTTTTATTTTCTTTGTTAGGTAGTAAAAAAAATGCCAGTGGAATGTAATAATCATTCATCAGACCATGTATTGTGAACATTTGTAGAAAATATTTTGGGCAATATTGAAAAGTCCCGTCGATATATATTGTTTTAAGGTTACTTAGAAATCTTAAATTTTTTTCACATGAAAATAATATAATATTTGTTTGCTTATCGTTTACCATAACAAAAGTTTCATTTTCAGCTGTAAATATTTGGTTTTGTTGTAACATGTTGTGTACCTCTTCAGAATTTGTTGGTAATTTTGGCAAAATAGTTCTCCGAGCATTGTACATATTTTTACGTACTAGGTTATTAATCTGACGCAGTAGAAGTAATGCATCCGCCACTCAGCTCAGTACAAATAAGTTTGGATGGTTTCATTGATATGTCTGTAATAGCTTTTCGTTTAAGTCCGTTGCTTAATTGTTGTCGTTTAAGGTGTGCAAGTTCATTTGAATCGTGATTATGTGACGTTGGTTCACATATCATATTTTCTAGAGCATCGATCTTATAAAAACTTTTGCAATTTTTATTTGTGCACTTCCACCGTTGTACTTCATTTTCAAGCATTTTATGGTAACTGAACTTATAGCCATTAATTATGAACAGTTCTTTTTTCGCGCACAATTTGGAACTAAACATTTTTTCCATTTTAACCACAAGCACTGTATAACGGGACGACTGGACGAGTGAACTTGTACTGAGAAATGTACAGCACCGTGCAAAATACTTTATGTTATTTTGATCAATCATAATAATATAAGATATACCTATCAAATGGTGACAATCAGACATCTCCTAGTAATCAATTTTATTACACTAACCCGCTGTAATGATATTAACATTTGTATTAGTGGGAAAATGCTGATTTCATGGACAATTTACACATATTATTGTAACGCTTAATCGGCGTTATCGCATAATATTTATGGACGCAACTAAGTAATGACTTTAATGGAAGGTAAGAAGAATAATATGGTTGAGTTGCGTCCACAAAATGGGACGCAAGTTACCTGTTGAATTTACTACCTGTAAAATTTACCTTTTTCGGGGACGCAAGTAGTATGCAGCCGTCTACTCGGTGGGTGAGGTTCGGGGTACTGCGGCGGCCACCCGCCACTTTTCGTGACGCGGACTATAGTTAGCACACATAAGCACACGATAACAAATAAAAGAAAACACAGTCTGAGGTGTGGCGGTGAGGTCTCTAGGAGATGGTTATTGTGGCTTTTGTTATAATAAATGTAACACTTTATTAGAATGGACGCGTGGTCGCGCGGTGTTGTCGTTCAGACGGTCGACGTAAAGGTTTACACTAGTGCGCTTTTTCTTGCGTTAGACGCATGCGTCATAGCGCACCACGAGTTTCACGAAAAAGCTTGCAATAACGCATGCCCTTTCAAGTTGAACGGCAACATTTTCGTGACGCACGCTTAAACGCAAGGACTTCCGCGCTCAGTGGGAATCTGTTCAACACGTGGATTCTAGCCACTTACCTATTATTATGAGCCATTACTTTAAATACCTATTTGATTTTATTAAAAAATGGCTGAAAGTGAAGACCAAAAACAAACATCACGTTTCATTGAAGAATACAGGTAATAAATTATTAAATTAATATTAATTTTTAATTTAATACATTTGTTTATATTAATTATTAGTTTATACATTTGTTTAATTTTATTTACATAGTAATTTAGGTAACTGAGTATTTATTTTGTTTTTTATTTTTAGATCGTTTCCGCTACTGTGAGAAGCCAACCATAAATGGTACACTAACAAAATTAAAAGAAACGATGCCATTGTCGCGATTGGCACAACATTTAAAATGGACGTGGCAGCTGTAATATCTAAAAAAAAAGCTTGCGATCATACTTTTCTAAAGAACGACAAAAAGTACTTAAAATAAAATCTGGTTCCGGAACGGAAGAAAATTATTCTTCCTCATGGTTTGCGTATAACTCGCTGCTTTTTATTTCTGATTCAACAACACCAAAGGAAACTAGGGATAGCGAGGAAGATGGTAACCCGACAACAAGTGTTAGTAATAATTAAAACGTAAGTTATTTTATTTTTAAGTAATTCTATTAGTAGATTTTGTTACTCGTTTATTCCTCAAATTGTATTATTAGATTCTGCGCGTTGTTTTTTATCTGTTATCTGCGATATCCATACAAAATACTGGGTTTATATTATTATTATATTATTTATATTATCTGTAAATAAATAAACCATATAATAATATAATATAATTTTACACTATATTGTATAATAGTAATAAAAATAATAATAATAATATCTTACACATAATAGTACGTATAGTACGTAAAAATCTAATATAATCAAAAAGCGAAATAACTCAATATTTCTGCAATCCTACTGTATTTTGTTTACAAGTATTTATCCTGAAAGGGAACTGATCCGATTTCGGACATGAAATATTGCATAAATTCTTCCCTGACATTTGTTGCTATTGTCGCTGGTCTTCGTGGAATTGATCGAAGTGGCATCAAACCAGTGTCACCAGAATCTCCACGATCCAGATATAATTTCCCCTGTACATGAATCGTAACTATCGAAACACCCTGACGTTGAATAAAATTGTCTAGAATCGGGTTGCACTCTTAAAAAATTGTGAAGGTAAACACAAGCCAGTACAATATTAACTATTGTATCTTCAACTTTTATTTCTATCGGCTTGCGAAAAACTTTAAACACAGAAGAAAGAAATCCAAATGTATTTTCTATAATACGACGCGCTCTGGACAACCTGTAATTGTATACTCTTTTTGGAGATCCTTTGTTTAAATCTGTCTTGTAAAGTTTCATAATATGTTCAGTTAGTGGGAATGCATCATCGGCCACTAAATCATAAGGAAGTGATAGCGTACGGCCAGGTAGTGGTTCATTTTCTGGAAAATTAAGTTCATTTTTTTGTAGTTTATTATAAAACGAAGTATTTTTGAAGACACCTGGATCTGAAATTCGGCCTTGGCAACCAACGTTAACGTACAAGAAACGATCAGCATCAGCTATTCCTAATAAAACAATACTATTTGTTCCTTTGTAATTGTAAAACTCACTTATCGTATTTTCTGGTTTTTGAATTACCACGTGTTTGCCGTCAATGGCACCGAGGCAGTGGGGGAAATTCCATAGCTTATTAAATTCGTTTGCAATAGATTTCCATTCTTGTTTACTTGAAGGAAGCTGTAGGAAAAATGATTTATTATTATATGTAATAAGTTGCAGGATCTACAAGATTAAGAAATATGCGACAATCTGCAAAATACTACAACTAATGATTATGAATTCATACAACCTATAAGGGCAAAGAGGAATTTAAAAAAAAGTTTTCGAGATGAAAGAGAAGATGAGGCGTACAAATTTATGAAAAAAGCAGCTCACGAAATATCGGCAAAAGATGAATTTTGTACATTTGGCACTTTTGTAGCAGATAATGTGAGAAAGCTTAAACCCATTAACCAAATTTTGGCCAAACGTCAGATTACCAATATGCTTATGGATTTACAAATTAAAGAAATGGAAACATGTGAAAGACAACGTTTGATAACTGAATCGTCAGACACCTCAACTGGGACATTTAATAGTGATACCCAGTCTTTTACAATTGACGTGTCTTCAAATCTTGCAGTGAACACAGTTCATCACTTGACTTCACATGACGACATAAACGACTCGTTCCGTATCGGTGAATATTTATCATTCAATACAGCCAATAATGACATTTAATGTGCCTAAATTTTTTCATTCTCGTTTTTTAATGTAATAAAAAGACCTACCTATGTGTATTTAATATTAAAATATTTCCTATGCTCTACTTATTGTTAGTTATGATAAGAAAATATTTAAAACGTATAAAAGTATTAATAAAACAATAATTTCATGATGTAATAAATAATAATATGTAATTACTTATAACTTATGTCAAATTTTATTTTATGGATTCATTTACTTACCTTGATATAATTCTGTAGAGAATTTACTATAGCTTTCAAAACCGTGGGCAACATAGTCGATATGAATGGCTTGGAAACCTTAAACAGGTACATTAAAGAGGAAAACGAATCTCCAGTTGCTAAATATCTTAGTGTTATTAACAACCTAATTTTAGCTGGAACAGACTCTCTAAAACGAGTGTTTTGTTTTTCTATTTTTGGTTCAATTATTTGTAATATTGAGTAAAAATTTGATCTGGACATTCGCGTAAAGTTTTTAAATAAAATATCTTCGTCTAATTGAAAATCATCTATTATTCCAAAATGTCGAGTTTTTAAATAATTTTTAACCCTCAAAGAACGCTTTTTCCTACGTTTTTTATTTGCACTCGCAATCATTAAATAGGCCGCACTGACACCAAGAAGTACATATGAGTCCGACATACTTTTTTTTAACATGTTATCTGTTGGGTAAAAAAGCTTGAAAATTTAATAGAAGGCTTATTGTTTCAAAGGCAGATGAAAAAAATTAAAAATCCTTAGTCACAGTTTTCATTTCTAAGAATTTTAAATTCAAATCTTGACAAAATACGGAAAAATCACGAAAATTAGTAAATTATTTTGAGTTGAGAATTCATTGTAATACAAGATTATCCATAAGTTTGTCTACCTCGTAATAACGAATTGAATAACTCGTAATAACTGATTGGATAACTCGAAATAACGGATTGGACAATGGTTCGATAGTTTATATTTTGTACGGGAAAAAAATCCCATTAGTATTAAAACCGAGGATTGACTAAATACAAATAATTTATAAGAATTATTGTATTATTGTATAAATTATATATAATACATAGACCTATAAACTAAGTTAATAGGTCTATGATATAATATTATATTAAACATAAATAAATATTGTATATTATGTTAAAAATTTGAAATGTCTTATAGTCTAAAATTACAATATATATAATATATATGTTTATATATATATATAATATTACTTAGATGGTTAAGTACAGTGTCACCATGACGGCCTGGCACACCTAAGGCCCATCAGTTGTTTAAGGAGCCCTATAATGGAATACAACAAGAAGTTGTTACTTCTTGTAGATTTATAATAGTAACCCATTATCCCAGTCGGCTACCTGATTTGGAATCAATTTGTTTATTTGATTATGTACAGTTATATGACATAGTTAAAACTAAACCGGTTGGCAAAAATATTAAACATTATGTCTATCCTAACTATGGATACATTAAAGAAAGAACTCAACCTTATCTTATTAAACATAAAATTTACAATATTCAATCAGAACCAGAAAAATATTTTCATTCCTTGTTAATGCTGTTTCAACCTTGGCGCCAAGAAGTTAAGATTATTGAGAATCATAAGACATATCTTGATGCTTTTATTAGTTGTAGAGACAAAATTGAATCCACATTACATTATCATGAACGATTAGAATACCTTAGAAAATCTAAATATTATTTAGATACAATTATTGAAGATTTATTGGAGAAGAATAAAAAACACAAATTAATGATGATAGGTTTCAAATTTTAGAAGCACAAGAAGTTATGAAAGAACTACGGATTAAAAGTGCTGATCAAGACCTCGAAAAATTAATCTCAAATATGAATTCCGATCAACACAGAGTCTTTCACTTTGTTAAAAGTAAATTATATTCTCATGATACCCCTCCATTACGACATTTTGTGTCTGGCGTTGGTGGTACAGGTAAATCTTACCTAATAAAAACTGTGAAAGCTTTCATAGAAACCGAAATTAAAAAAGATGTGGCCGTAACTGCGCCTACTGGCATTTCCGCGTTCAATATTCAAAGTATGACTATCGGCTTTTATCAAATAATGTATTGAAAATAATTAGACAAGCTATTGAAAATGTAATATTAATTATAATTGACTAGATAAGCATGATTCTGGCGTTGGGAAAGTGGCGTCCCTATCGCCCAGTGCCCTTCATTGGGTGCTGCAATAGCCCCACTCTGATCTTAAGTGATCGGAGTGGTCTGGCCCTCCAGGTTGGGGGTTGAGTGTCGGGTTAACAACCCGACCTTGTAAAAAACTTCTGTTCAGGAATCGAACAACATCAAGCCTCGGACTAGATTGGGAAAAAAAACTGGAAATTGGATATCGGAATTAATATGTGGTACTTGGAATATACGAACATTATATAAACCTGGAGCAACTGTGGAATAAGTAGGAGAGATAGAGAGATATAAAATGAAATGCGTGGCACTACAAGAGGTGAGATTGGAAGAGGCGGGTACAACAAAGATATCACAAACAACAATCATAAATGGAAGAAGTGAACGAGGCCACAAACTAGGAACTGGTTTCGCTGTGCATGAATCGATCATACATATGATTAAAGAGTTCAAAGATGTAAACCCGAGAATCTCAACATTGACCCTGAAGGATAAAAACCTTCACGTAGTATTAATCAACGTACATGCACCGACGGACGATAAAGATGAGGAAATAAAAGAAGAGTTCTATGATACATTAGAGGAGATAGTTGATAATACTGTGGGAAATATAAAAATTGTACTGAGTGATCTTAATGCAAAAATAGGAAAGGAAAGGATATATCATAACTTGGCAGGTGTGCACAGCCTTCATGAACACTCGAATGATAATGGTTCAAGACTAGCGAATTTTGCATTAGGAAAAGGTTTAATAATCAAGAGTACAATGTTCCCGCGCAAAGATATATATAAATATACTTGGGTGTCACCGGATGGGAGGCACAATAACCAGATAGATCATGTACTGATCAATAATAGGTTCAGAAATAGTATAACTACTGTAGAACATTAAGAGGAGCCGATGCAGACTCCGACCACCTTCTAGTAGGCATTTGGATAAGAGTTAAGTTCAAGAAACAATACAGACACAAATTAAATACTATAGATAGATACGATATTGAGAAATTAGAGGAAGTTAATATACAGAAAGATTATAGCAGAAGAATCTGTGAAACTCTTAAAGTACAACAAATAACAAATACAAATGATGTGAATGAGGTGTGGATCAAAATTAGAAATGCTGTGCAACAAACTGCAAAAATTACAATAGAATAAAGAAAAAGAGGAAAAACGCTGGTTTAACAAAATATGTGAAGACGCAGTACAGAGGAGAAAGTTAGCCCGAAAGGTATGGCTGAAAGACACTTACAATGAAGAGAGGACTGCAGAGTTCAGTAGACGAAGGAAAGAAGCTCACAACATAATAAGATGCGAAAAAAGGAAATATATACAAAATATTATGAAAGATGCAGAACAGGACTTTAGGCTAAAGAGAACCCGGGATTTGTTTAAGAGAGTAAAGGACATAAAAGGAGATTTTAAAAAGAAAGAACTTTTTCTCAAGGATGATGATGGAATGCTGATAACGCCAGAAAAAGAAATAGCTGAAAAATGGAGAAAGTATTTTGACAAACTATTAAATTGTGAAGAACCAACCGAAAAGTTCCCCTCTATTATTGAGAACATAAATACACAAGAATGTACATATCCTACTTTGGAGGAAATAAAAGGACAAGTGCATAGATTAAAAAACCACAAATCCCCAGGGGAGGATTGTGTTCATGCGGAACTCTTAAAAAAAGGAGGAGAAGAGGTTATACAGTGGATTTGGCAAGTGATTAGTATTGTTTGGACAACAGAGAAACTTCCAGATGATTGGAAGTTGGCGGTAGTATGCCCAATTCACAAAAAAGGAGACAAGCAAGATTGCAACAACTACCGCGGAATATCCTTGCTCAATGTATCGTATAAAATATTCTCGAATTGTGTTTTAGACAGAATTAAAGAAAAAGCGGATCAAATAATAGGACACTATCAAGGAGGGTTTAGAGATGAACGATCCACGACGGACCAGATGTTCATAATTAGACAATTATATCAAAAAACTTGGGAGTTTGATAAAGAGATTCATACACTTTTCGTGGACTTCAAGAAAGCGTATGATAGTATTCATAGAGAGAGTCTATTGAATATTATGAAAGAATTTCATTTTCCACAAAAGTTGGTCAATTTAGTATCAATAAGTGTTATGGAGACTGTGATAAGGGTTCAGGTAGGAAATTCAATAACTGAACCGACTGCAGTGAACTCGGGGCTAAGACAAGGTGATTCGCTATCGCCGATTATGTTCAATGTGGTATTGGAAAGGGTAATTAGAGAAATGAAAATTGGACCTAACAAGGGTATTAGGCTACAAGACACGTCGATAAGCATACTGGCCTATGCTGATGATATAGTATTGATGGAAGAATCTCATGATAGGTTGAAGAGTTTATTCAGTAGGTTGCATAAAACAGCGTCAAAAGTAGGACTATGTGTAAATGAAGGAAAAACGGAGTATATGTTTTTGAGTAGAAGGGATCTACCTTTCTGTCAGTCCATAAGAATTGATAACTATGAATTTAAAAGGGTAGAACAGTTCAAATATCTAGGTTCTATTTTGACTGAAAAAAATAATGTAGCAAACGAGGTAGCAGCAAGAATTTAAGCTGGGTATAAATGCTATTACGGACTGACTAAGGTACTAAGCTCACGAACAGTTTCGCGAAGAATGAAGGAACGATTATATACGACCTTAATACGACCGGTTGTATTGTATGGATCGGAAACATGGCCAATTAGAAAAATGGACGAGAATAGGCTCATGGTCTTTGAAAGAAAAGTGTTGCGGAAAATATATGGTCCAGTCAAAGACAAATTAACTGAGGAGTGGAGACGAAGAAAGGACATAGAGCTGGAAATACTGTATGGTAGTGCGGATATATTGGAAGTCATCAGAAGCAGAAGACTACGATGGGCTGGCCATGCTTGGAGGAGCCAAAATCCACTTTTACATGCAGTGATTGAACAAAACCCTGTAGGTAAAAGACCTCTGGGAAGACCAAGAATGCGATGGGAAGATGTGGTAAAGAAGGACGTTGAGCAGTTGGGAGGTTGTTCCAATTGGAGAAATCTAGCATTGGATAGAGAAGGATGGAAGCTTGGTTGTGAGACGGGATGGTCTTAAAGGCTCAACAAACCCCCCCCAAAAAAAAAAAAGATAAGCATGATTTCAAATATAACACTAACTTATATTAATTTAAGATTATGTAAAATATTCGATACCGGAGATATCAATGATGGATGGTTTGGACGCATACATTTGTTAATGTTTGGAGACTTGCTACAACTTCCACCGGTAAATGAAGAATCTCCTTTTATGTCTTTGAAAAAGAATCAAATTGATAAGTACACTCATTCACTTGGTGCATTGAACATATGGGCAAATTTATTTAGTTATGACGAATTAATTGAAAACATGCGTCAAAAAAATGATTCTATATACGCATCTGTTCTAGAAAGGGTTCGAATTAACGCAGTAACACCTACTGATATTAAATTGATTAACAAAAGAGTAATTAAGTTCAATATTAATAATAATAATAAACATAATGCAGTAATTGTAGAATTGTATAATTTGATATCAAGTTTGCCTGAATCAGCACTTGTATTGTTGCCAACTAGAAATCACTGTAAAGTACTAAATAAAGGTGTTTTAGAATTATTAGCTACGGAAATCATAAATCTTGAAGAACAAGATTCTGTAGATGCAAAACCAACATCAAAATGCAAAGCTATGAAAAAACTTGCATTATTGAATTCAGATAGTTCACGAATTGCGGGATTAGAAAAAAATATTAAAACTAAATTAAATTGCAAAATCATGCTAATAAGAAATATAGATGTCACTCTTGGATTAGTAAATGGAACTATTGGTACGGTAAAACAGGTAATACATGATGGGTTCAGTGGAATTCCGATCAAAATAAAAATAACTGTTTTATTATATTTATTTATCATTTAGTAACCGAAAAAAAAATACATCCGATACTACAGTACCCGGATATATTTCCGACTTCAGATTTGGGGAGAACACGAAGAGTTAAACCGAAAATAATCAAAAGAATTAATAAAAAAAAAAAAACATATAAAAATATTTGAAACTGAGTGAAAAGTCTAATGTAAGTAAAACTGTTGATTTATTGTATAAAACTAATGCTAAGACAAATATTAACATACATTTTTTTTTGGAGTAGGCAGTAAATGCAATAACACTTGCCTTGAATGAACTATGGAACTCTGGACATGTATTCGTTGACATTGCGATGGTAAATACAGTAATAAACAAAAACAAAGTTCATGCTTATGTGAAGGGACATATAGAAACAAATAGTTTAAAACTCCAACCAAGTATATTACAAAATTCAAGTAATCCATTAATACATCAAATATTCAACATCATTAAAAGTGAAAAATTACAAAATAATTATATTGAAAATAAAACAAAAATAATAGACACATGAATCAAAAATTCGCATAATGTTTTAAATAAAAAAAATAAACAATTTATAGTGAGGTACAAGAAAAAATTGACAATATTATAATGTCAAAATAATTGAGGTCAATCTTCGACTACGAAGAAATTAAGTGAGTAAAAAATATAGACACAACTTAAAATGAACTTGTACATTTCAATTCAATGTATTTGCAGGGATTCGAAATATATTATTAAAGATAAATCTGATACTAACTACCCCCCAATTAATTTGAAAATGTCAGACTCTTGGTACCCAACACTTATAAATCCATCATCAGAATTATGGAAGCTGATATTAATAGATGAGGTTACTGAAGAGAAGATCCATACTCATATAGATAGAATTGTTCGATTTCCATTTGATACTGTTGTTGATGTCAATTTGTAAGTGTTAATGTTTATCTTCATACAGTACTTTATTTTATAATGTATATTCATATAAAAGACCTCATATTTCTGTATTATTAGGAATGCTGAAAAAGGAATAGAATTAATATATGATGTTAAAAATATTACCAAATAGTATGTAAATTAAATCTATTACATACATTCAGTGAAAGGTATAACAAAAATTTAAAAATGCTTTTACTGAAAATGGAGAATATGTTTTTAACAATATAATTAGATATGAATTCCAAAAATTATTGTACAAAATTGACCGAAGAATGTATAGTTTTGAATACAATAAACTGCGGTGAGTGTTATTATTATAACATGTTTGAATAAAATTATATTACAATAATAACACAAAGAAAAAAAAATATAATAACTTCATTACGAATGTATTTTAATATAATAAAAATGTAATATTAAAAATAATTTGGCGCCCAAAGCACTAGCTTAAAGTGTTTACTGGGAAATACGGCACTGACCATTTAATTATTTTGTTCATCACACTTGTTTCGTTTAAGAAATAATTCCTCGCCAACTACATAAATTATTGAAACAAAATACGTTTACTTAAATTCAATATACTTAGCATTAATTCATGATATCACATCTTTATAGTGCTTAAAGATCTAATATTTTTTTTTTACTTGGCCATTTTACACGAAGGGTTTTTGTTGTGATATTATTTATTTAAAAAAAATAACCATGTCTGTACCTTTTTTCAACATAATTTTTTTTTTTTTTTTTTATTAAAGAAAATATATACAATCTGTATTAACTATACAATAAGTAATATTGATGATTTATATACAAAGCTGGACGGCTTGATAGAAAGGAGTGTCCAAAAAACACTACTTCAATTTTTGACTTTTAATTGATGATTTTTTTTTTATTTATTGGTTGAGGAGGTCCCTGGGCCAATTTCGCTTTAGATGACGTGGAGGGTTATCGGGGAGAGTGACGGATGAGAGATTGGAAATGAGTGGATTTGGATGGTTGACTGCGTTATTGTGAAATAATTTATAGTAGAGGTAGGCTAGGGTGCTTATGTATGGGATTTTAAGGCTAGGTGCGTTTGTGAGGAGACGAAGACAAATTGACTGGAAGGCTTGGAAATTTTGAATGTTGGATTTTTTGGAGGTGCCCAATAACTGTATTCCGTAAGTCATTGAAGGGCGGAGAATTTGTTTATAGATTAGGAGTTTTGTGTTGAGAGAGAGATTTGATTTGAGAAGGTGTTTCATTTTGTGGAGTTTAAAGTTAAGTCATTTCCTTTTGTTTTTATGTGCACTCCCCAAATGAGTTTATTGTCGAGATGGACTTCGGGTAACGGGTGGCATGTGCTTTGGGAATCGTGACGTTATTGAGGGTCATGGGGGGATTATGGTCTGGACGTAGATTTATTTGGATTTATTTTGATTCTCCACAAGTTGAACCAATTTTGTAGTTCATTGAGTAGGGATTGTAGATTTTCGGATGCTATGGTTAGATCGACATTAGTCGATATTATGCCTGTGTCATCTGTGAAGGTATTAAGAGTGGTGTTCTCAAAGTGAGGAATGTCGGAGGTAAATATATTATAAAGAGTAGGTGCTAGGATACTTCCCTGGAGGACGCCAGCTTTTATGTAGTGGATTTGTGAAAGTTCGTCCTCGCAGCGAACGACGAAGGATCGGTTATGAAGGAAAGATTTTATGGTTAAAGCAGGGGGGCTGGTAGAAATTGTATTTTATATAGTAGGCCTTCGTGCCAAACGCGGTCGAACGCCTGAGCTACGTCGAGAAAGACGCAAGTGGAGTACTGTTTGTTTTCGAGAGTTTGTGCAATTATGTCGATTATTCTGTGGACTTGATGGAGTGACGAATGTTTATTTTTGAAACCGAATTGAGTGTGGGCGATGTATTATGGCTTGCTAATAAAGGATTTATTCGCTTTAGTATAATCTTTTCTAGAATTTTTGAGAATGAAGGTAAAAGGCTGATAGGACGATATGAAAAAGGCAGGTCAGGAGGTTTATCTGGTTTTGGAATAATGGAGTGTTTCCATGAATGAGGAATGTGGGAGAGACGAAGAATTGAGTTGAAGATAAAGGTTAAGAGAAGAATGGCTTTCTTAGGCAAATGTTTAATAATTCGATTTGTTATGATAATAAATTGGATTTCGCTGGGGGAGGTATGTTATGTGGGTAGCGACATAGGAAGGCAATTGGTTAGACATTTTTCAATAAAGGATGTGTGATCGATGTTGTTAACGTCAGGGTGAGGAGGGAAATTATTTTCTAGAAGAGAAGTAAACAGGTTTGATTTTTCTAGGTTGGTCTTTGCAAAGGATCTGTCAGGATATCTAATTGGTGGTAATACTTTATTCTTATTTAGGATTTTTGTAGTAGCTTTCCAAATAGAATTGTTTGAGTTCAATAGAGAGTTTAAATATCGTTGGTATGTTTCTGTGTTGTGAATACGTAGAAGGTTTTTAAGGGAGCACGTAATATTGTTGTAGCGACTTTTGTCACTGGGGAGGTGGGTGCGGTGCCACCGGTTTCTGGCTCGGCGTTTTTCAACAGCAGTTTTGAGAGGTGTTCAGGGAGAAAATTTTTATTGCGATTGGAGGGTAAGGAGGTTGATGAGTCAAGGGCGGCGTTTTTTATCAACGTGGTGAAGGTCGAGACTAGAGCTTTCGAATTTGAACGTGAATTAAGATTCACGTGATCACGTGTTTTTTGTTCACGTGTACTTAAATTTAAAAATCCGTTTATTTAATTCACGTGTAATTAATTAGTAAATCACGGATATTTATTTCACGTGTGCTTGAAACAATAGTTACTGAATTCATTAAATTTTAATAATATATTTAAAAAGATATGTTGATAATTTCCGTAAAAACCAAAAACTAAAAAAAATCATACATACTATTCTAAAAATAAATGTTTCATAAACAGTATTATCGTAAAATGACGGGACGGTAGATTAATGTACGTATATAATACGCAGTACGTACACGACTGCGACGTGGACATTTCTACGAATCGTTTTACTAGTTTATTATAGTCATTTTTTTTCAATTGTTGTTATTTATTGAAGCCTTGATGAGACAATCCCGGATTCACGGTATATGTGTATTAACGGCATTAAAATATAAATTTTCTTTCTAACGCATAACAATGTCCAAGTTTAAAAGTTGGGTTTGGAATTACGCTAAACGTATAGGAGATAAAGCTTACTGCGATTTTTGCGAAGAAAATTCTAATAATGAATTTTCGTGTGTTGGTGGAACAACTGGATCAGTACTTCGTCATTTAAAAAACATTCATAATATATCACACCAACAAGAAAGTAATAAAACACAAAGGTGCGTATTGTATATGTCAGAATTAACACATATAGTAATAATAATAACAGCGAGCAATATTAACTATATTATTATGATAATTTTAATATTTAACAATTTTTTTAGTAGTTTAATTCCTACATTAGTTTTAGTATGCTACAGTTACATCATTACAATTTTTAGTATAAATCTAGTTTAGTACCACGCAATCTTTCACATTGTTTTCCTGAAACGTATGTACTATTTTGCGCTGAAAATAATGGTGCAATCAGAATTATTTATTTTATTTACAATATTATGATTAATGATAATTTTATTTTAAAACAGTGAAGAAAGCAATGAAAATATTAATGAACAATTAAATGCCCACAATTTAGAACTATGTGATACTCAGATTAGCACTTTTACTTCTACTTCATCTTCTACAGTTCCATCTCGAAAACGACGTCGTCGTAATAATTTAACAAGTGAAAGAAATGATACACCACCATGCAGTCCTGAAAGAACTGAAATTATTCATCAAGCCGTGGCTAAAATGGTGGCTTTAAATCAATTGCCTATATCGTTCTGTTCTAGTGCTGGATTTCATTATTTCATGTCCATCGTAGAACCAAATTACAAGGCAATTAAGGAAGAGGCATTAAAAAAGAGGCTTTATGCACTAAAAACTGATATAAAAAACAAAATAAAAGAAAAATTGCGTTCTGCACAAAGTGTATCGTGTACTTCTGATTGTTGGTCATCGTTGTCACAACAGTCATATATAACTATAGGTGCACATATTATTGATACACAGTGGTGCCCAATATCATTTACACTCACTACTCATGAGTTACACGAACGACACACAGCAGAAAATCTTACCCAGCAACTGGAGAATACTTTCAACGAATGGGAAATAGATAAAAAAGTAGTAGCAGTAGTAACAGATAATGCTAAAAATATTGTAAATGCCGTGACATCATTAAGTTATATTCCTGAAGTTTGTAGTAGTACCTACATGTGCAGCTCATTCATTGCAACTTTGTATCAATAATTCTTTAAAAACAGATACGATAACGGAAATAATTCAAAAATGTTCTAAATTAGTTGGTCATTTCAAACATTCCAATGTAGCAATGAATGAATTACATAAAAAACAAGAACAATTAGGCTATCCCAAAAGTTCATTGCTTCAATATTGTAAAACACGGTGGAATTCAATTTATACAATGTTGGATCGTCTTTTTATAAATAGAAGTGTTATATTGTCTGTATTAACCGATAGAAGTATAACTACATCAGAAATATGTAGAAAATTGGAGATTACAGAAAATCAATGGTGTTTAATAAAAACTTTTATATGTTTACTGAAACCATTTTACGTTCTTACAACAGTTCTTTGTAAAGAAAATCATTCTCCCGTGTCTATGGTGAGACCTTTGCTTTACAAAGTTATAGAAAATCATTTAAAATCACGAGATGACGACAATATAATTATTAAAGACTTCAGAAAAACGGTTGTAAATGAATTAACAAAGCGGTTTAATCTTCAATTTGAAATTACTAATATAATTTCTGTAAGTCATATTTCAAGTTTTTTAGATCCTAGGTATAAGGATCTGGAACATGAACCGATTCATGTTAGAGAAGAAATTCGTAATCATATTAAAAATTTATTGAATGATAGTGTTGTTCATCAGCAACAGCCGCAACAACATACATCGATCGGTAATAGCGATCTCAAATTTTTATATTGCCATGATAGTCTTCCTGAGAATGAAATATCTGATCAGTTTCAAGGCTACCTAGCAGAATCACAGTTAAGATTTGACTTTGATCCATTCGAGTGGTGGAAAACACATGAACATAAATATCCAGCTATAGCGAAGTTGGCATTAAAATATCTGACAATACCGGCAACATCAGTTAGTTCAGAAAGATGTTTTTCTACAGCAGGTAATATAGTTACGTCAAAAAGAAGATGTTTGCTGTCGGAAAATGTTAATATGTTGATTTTTCTTTATCAAAATAGAAAACTATTAGAATGAAAATTATTATGTTTATTTTTTCAAATTATTGTTATTTAATTTCACATAATATGTAGTATTTATAGGTATAATATTCTAATTATAATTTATAACATAAATACATACACATGGATATCTGTTTATCTGTTGGGATTTATTAAACTATAACATATATATTATATTATTTATCATAATATCATATTAATTAATAATTATCACTATGTTATTATATTATTCGAGTAAATTATGCATGTGAAAAAATTGGGTTTATTGTCCAAAATTAATAACTAAATAAAATTTAAAACATGTTCTTATTGTTATAAATTTTTATGCTATACATAATTGTTCAATTATTTTTGTATGTATATGCTATTTGACTGCTTTTGGAAGCATAAAGTTTCAAGTTTTTTTATTATTTCAACATCATGTTTTTTTTTTTATTCTAATTACTTGTTTTTTATTGTGCTAACTACTATATATAATAAGATTTCATTTGACTGGCTTTGGCAGCATAAAGTTTCAAGCTTTTTTATTATTTTAACATCATGTTTTTTTTTTTTATTTTAATTACTTGTTTTTAATTATGCTACCTCCTATATATAATAAAATGTATATTTTATTAGTATTTAGTAGTATATGAAGTATATAATATTATTTTGTTTCATAAGACAGCTTTTTGAAGCAAAAAGTTTCAAGTTATTTTTATTATTTTATCATCATGTTTTTTTTTTTAATCTTAATATATATAAATCTCGTGTCACAATGTTTGTCCTCAATGGACTCCTAAACCACTTAACCGATTTTGATGAAATTTTTACTATGTGTGTAATTTGGCCTAACTTAAAAGATAGGCTAATTTTAAAAGGGAAAGGATTAATCCCGGGAGGTGCTAAGACGGGAATTTTGAGATTTCAGATGACAATTTTTGTTTATAAATGGTTGCCATGGGTTTTTAATGATAATAATAATAAAAAAAAACTATTTGCTCTACTTTTTAAATATAAATTATAATATAATATCAAACTATAAAAACGTGAAATGAAAATCTCTGTACAGGCTAAACTCTGGAACTACTTATCAGATCTTTTTGATTTTTTTTTTTAAACGAAAGAGTATTTCACGAAGAAGGTTTATATGAAAGAAAATTTTAGGTAGCTATTGGTTAATCGGTCATGTTTGTTTATTTGTATTATTATTTTTTGTCAATATACATACATATAATATACAAGAAGATCTGATAAGTAGTTCCAGAGTTTAGTCTGTATAGTTATAGTCTCTGTATTTACATAGTTAGATATATATATATAAATTAATGTTCTTGGGTAGATTAGACCTCTGGGAAGAAGATAAGTTAATTTACAAAGGGTTAAATTTGTTTTTTTTTATTCATCGGTACGGTTAGATTAGGATAGGATTTTGTATAGGTAAATTGATTATATTAATCCATCGTAGGTAGAATTAAGTAAAACCAACAAACTTGGTATAACTTTGATACTTTAGAGTTAAATCATACACTTACGTACTAACAGCACGGCGGGGTCCGCGATCTACCACAGGTAGATTGCCTACCTAATATAATGTACTGCTGCGAATCAGAATTTGTATTCTGAGCAACGGAAAAGTTAAGATAAATTTTGAACACCATACACCGAATATTAAATAATGAATTGAACAAAGTTTGAGTTATACAGAGTTGATACATTTAACGGGCAACGAAGTGCACGGGATCAGCTAGTATATTATAATTACATATTTTTTATTGTTCTACCTACTGTATACATATAACAAGATATATATTGTATTAGTATTAAATATCATATGAAGTATATAATTTTATTTTGTTTTATAAGACTGCTTTTTGAAGCATTAGTCAAGTTATTTTTTTATTAATATAATATTTTGTTTTTTTTTTTGAATATATTATATTATAACATGTTTTGTATTGTGTTACCTACTATAACATATTATCAGAAGTATTATCAAAAATTTAAAATTGTTATTTATACTAGTTGTAAAAACATTACAGATAATAGGGGAGTACGTGTGTGTTTGTGTGTGTGTGTGTGGGGGGGGGGGGTATGACCCAATGCAATCGAACCACGGCTATTTCAATGACTAAACGATATCTACAGAATTTCCATTAGATATCAAAATAAATATATGGATAACCATTAAATATATTAGTATCGACAACCATAAGATATTTAGTATGGATATCCAGTATAAAAAAAAAAACAGCCATTTGGATATCTCTTAAATATCTATGAGTCGTCCATAACCATCAATTAGATATCATGGATATCCATCCAATATATCTAATGGATAAATATTAGATGTGTATGTGTTATGTGGGATTCTATGTAATAAGATTTAATAATACAATTTTATCAAACTTAAGTAACAAGACATACAAATTTGACTCATTTCTTGTTATAGATCATAATGCTTTAACTGTAAATGTAGATGGTAGGGCTGGAAGGGATAAATGATTTATTCATCAAATTAATTTTTGTTACTGCATAAGTTGAAATCCGCTATTCATGCTGAAACTCAATTAAAAATATACATTTCTATAATTATAAACTATAAAGGAATGTTTTTAATTAAAAAACGCTAACGAATTACAACTAGTCCTGCAGAAAAAGCGTATTGATATTGGGCTAATTTTTGAAACTCATTTCACTAAATATTCCCACATTCCCATTACTGGGTACAATTTTCTGAAATCAAATCATCCGGACAATACAGCTTATGGAGGTGCTGCAATTTATATCAAGTCCTCCCTGCTGTATCAATCACTTCCAAATTACTGTCAACCCTATTAACAGTCATGTGCCATATGACTACATATCAATAACATACCAACTACAATTGTGGCAATCTATTCCCCTCCGAGACATAACTTGAACATAAAAAATTAAGCTGATTATTTTAGCACCCTTACTCATAATTTTATCATAGGAGGTGATTATAACGCTAAGCACAAACAACCCCAGAGGTATGGTACTTTACAATTTCACAATATTCTTGCTCCACCAGGACCAACATACTGGCCTACCTCCCTACGCAAAAAACTTGATATGTTAGATATTTTTGTTTCCAATGCATCGTCTAACATATTCTTCACAACTGGAAACCTCCTTGAACCCACCACGGATCACTCAGCCGTACTTCTAACTATCAGCACCACTACATCAATCTGCTCATCTCCACTTGAGCTATTTCAGCCGAATACAGACAAGAGTAAATTTCATGATTTAGTTGACCAAAAACTAGATATGAAGGTTAGTCTTAAAACCACGCAAGAAATTGATGATGCAATAAATAAGTTAAAAACATAATTTAATCTGCAGCCTGGCAGGCTACCCCTATACAAACACAGTTTTCAAATAATTCCATTTCAATACCAGAGCACATTCGCATCCTGATAGCTGAAAAACGCAGAGCCAAGGCCCTATACCAACGCTCTCTTCTTCCATCACATAAACGCAACTTTGATAATCTGACTAACTCTTTAAAACAAGTACTAATTAAAAATAACAATCAACTTCTAGCTAACTACCTTGCTAATATATCACCTAACTAAAGCCTTTGGGATGCCACTAAAAAGTCCCTAAAACATGCTATACCAAATACCCCGATAATTAATTCAGATGGTGGTTTCGCCACCTCAGATGCTGATAAAGCTGAATTACTGAAAAGCCACTTAGCTGAAACTTTTAGTTAGAAAATTTATAAAAATCAACTAAAGTCTCTTCACGATGTTTGATTTTCAGTGCATCATTACTTTGTAAATCAATCATTTCCATTTGAAGGGTAGGAGGTAACTTCTCAATATCACAACTAAACGGGTTTTGAAAAATATTTATTTCTTTCGATTTTACGTCAAGGTCAGAAAAGCGTTGTTTAAATTGGATTTTAAGTTCAGAAATTATTCTTTGAGCGAAGTCGACTGGAAATTGTGTTTTTGATTCTTTGTTATATTTATCACAAGTAGAAAAATTAATAAGACAATTTTTTGAAATTTGCGTTTCAAATAAAATAAATTTTTGCCTAAATGCTTTTACTAATGTGTAAACATCGCAAATTAGAATATCTTTACCTTGTAGTTTTAGGTTTAAGTCGTTCATATATTTTGTGATATCCACTAAAAAAGCTAATTTCCAAACTCATTCACTATCTGTAAGTAAAGGCAATTGTCGATTCTTATCAATTAGAAATATTTCAATTTCATTTCTTAGTTCAAAAATCGCGATAGGAATTTTCCGCGACTAAACCATCGAACTGCTGTAAAATACGGTATATCTGGGTACTCTGTTTCTATTTCTTTCAAAAAGTAGTTTAATTGAAATTTCTAAATCTTTATTAACACCTCGGATAAATAAAAGTAACTGTGGCGTATCAAATACATCTATTGATTCGTCAAGTGCTAGACTAAACGAAATGAATTCTTGAGTCTTATTACTAACCTGAGAATTTAAATTATTACTAATATCGTCAATTCTACGGGTAACTGTGTTAGCAGAAAGGCTAATATTTTTAAAAGTATCAATTCTTTCTGGAAAAATTTCTCAACTGCTTGAATTATACATTCTTTACGCTTTTCCTCTTTTTGCCAATAGATGTGAAATACGAAAACTAGCCTTTGTAGCACCTTCATTAATATTTTTTTGTTTTTTAAATAATAATTGTTGTGATGAAAAATTATTTTGAAGTGACTGCGATTTATCTAACCGTAATTTCTCAGTAAATTTTGAAAAAGTTGCCTTATGTTTCGTTTCATAATTCCTTCGAATATTGTACTCCTTAAGTACAGAAATACTTTCTTTGCATATTAAACAAATTATTTTGCCACCTAAATAAATTACGAAATAATCCAACGACCACTTTTCATAGAAAACACGACATTCTGAATCTATTTTCCTTTTCAATCCTCTTCCTGATATGTCGAATTGGTGAATTAATAGGTAAAGAATAATATTTATAATAAAGACACTGCAAACTTAGACAGTTTGACCAACCTCGATAATTCTCTCCTTTTCGAAGGGTCTACAGACCGATCCGATCGGTCTATTTCAGTCAATCCGGATTTAGGATTGACCAATCCGATAGGACATTAACAGTCCTATCCGATGGGTCTAATCATTTTTCAATCTGACTTGTAAATATTAACATTAAATGTCTCTAAGAGACTGATCGGATCGGTCTCGGACTTAGAAATATTTTCACATTATACGAGAGAATCCGGGACTTGAACAGACCGATCGGATCGGTCTTTTTTTAGGGAATTGCCGGATTGAAGCTCAATTATGATCGTATCGCATTCTCGTCTTCAGGCTTGGCGTAACCGTAACTCTCCCGGTACGTTGGCATAATTTACCCGTAGAAAAGCCGAAATCACGTTTTTTGAGTTTTCGATTTCTTAACTTTTTCCGCGATATTCCAAAGCGGCCGGTCAATACAAAGTCAAGCCCGAAGTCGCGGAGTGCGAAAAAACATTTTTTCCGCTTCAATCTTGGAATTCCCCAGTCGTGACCGATCCGATCGTGAAGTCTAACTTTTTTCAAGACGGTTGTATTTTCCTGAAAATTGAATTTCCAGAAGATTTTGTAAAATTAAACATAATCGTCGTCTTGTGTCGAAGCGCTGTGATCATTATTTCAAAAGTTATTGAGGGTACAAATAGTTGAGGTACGTGCAATCGTTCTTTGCCAGTACAATACAAGCCGTCCAAAGACCACCCCCGTCTTTTCGATTATAGAAGTGAACCGTCGATTCCATAGTTCCCTACTTAATAGACCCATCGGATCGGACTTTTTTTAGGGAATTGCCGGCTTGAAGCGAAAAAAAATCTGGGTGGTGACGGTCGATTACAGGGAGATTCGTAACGTCGAAGGGAGACTCGCCCGGTAAACTGATGTGACGACCGCGTGAAAAAAAAAAACCGGGCTGGCGATGGTCGATTACAGGGAGATTCGTAACGTCGAAGGGAGACTCGCCCGGTAAACTGATTTAGCGACCGCGTAAAAAAAATCGGTGCGGGGCGTCGATCGTCGATTACAGGGAGATTCGTAAGGTCGAAGTGAGACTCGCCAGGTAAACTGATGTGACGACCGCGTGAAAAAAAAAACCGGGGCGGCGATTCGATTACAGGGAGATTCGTAAGGTCGAAGGGAGATCGCCCGGCAATCAGTTGTGACGACCGCGTAAAAAAAAAAACCGGGGCGGCGATGGTCGATTACAGGGAGATTTGTAATGCCCAAGGAAGAATCGCCCGGTTATCTGCTGTGGCGACCGCGTGAAAAAATTTTATAATTTTTTTTTATTTTAAATTCGGCCTTACCACTACGCACGGTGACAGCAATATTCGTTCGACTCGAGAGTCCCACTACGCGTCAATGCTCCCGTCGTTTATTGTGAAACTCCAAATTTTCTGTTATTAAGAGTTACCAATTGCGTTAAGTCGTGCGTAGTGGTAAGGCCGCGAAATCCTCCGGCCGATGAAGGGTGGTCAAAGGAGGGTGGCTTGGCTTCGCGACCGAATTTAAAAATTTTGTGCGTAGTGGTTAGGTCGACTACGGGGAGATTTGCAATGTCCAAGCGAGGCTTGCCGGGTAATCTGATGTGACGACCGTGTAAATCTTAAAATCGGTGCGGTGATGGTCGATTACAGGGAGATTCGTAAGGTCGAAGGGAGACTCGCCCGGTAAACTGATTTAGCGACCGCGTAAAAAAAATCGGTGCGGGGCGGCGATGGTCGATTACAGGGAGATTCGTAACGTCGAATTGAGACTTGCCGGGTAATCTGATGTGGCGACCGCGTAAATCTTAAAATCGGTGCGGTGATGGTCGATTACAGGGGGATTTGTAATGCCCAAGGGAGACTTGCCCAGTAATCTGATGTGGTGACCGCGTGAAAATAAAATTTTGTGCGTAGTGGTACGGCGGAAATCGAAAACATCGTTAACACGTCGAAAAAAACATCGTAAAACTATATTTACGCGACCTCTTTTAAGACGCTTTTCGGTAAAACATTGATAACACTGTACACGCCCATTTCGGTCATGCGCAGAAACGCTCTGCCCACTTAGTATCCTATAGACCTCAATGTCCCGATTACATTTAGTCATTCTTTCACTAGCAGTCGTTCGGGTAACACCTAGCTAGTCTCTCCTCATCTACCAGCGCCGAAACCGTCAACTTAACATTTTCTTTGTTAATTATAACGTCGTTCACGTTTACATTTACTCATTCTTTCAACAGCGTTCGTTCAGGACACACCTAGTCTCCTCAGCGACCACCGGCGAAACCTTGAGCTTAACAACTTTTTTGTTGATCACTATACCCGTTTTGTAAGAATATGAGTTCCGTAAAGAACATGGAGTTGGCATTAAACGCAATAACTGCTGGTTCGTACTCCATCAGCCAGGCGGCTGTGGAATTTAATGTCCCCGAGACTACTTTGCGCAGCACGCATTGGGCATTAAACCAAAGGCGGTATGTTTTTATTTTGCACGTGTTGTTATGTGACTTGACATTACGTTGTTCTCAATTTGTGACCTAGGCTGTCAGATCATACGTCCGTACAAAGGACAACGTTGCCTTAAAGCGTGGCGTTGCTCTTGTCATTGAATCAGGGTACTCGGTGAACGAAGCATCGAGGGTGGTGAAGGTTCCGCGAACCACTTTGCGGAAGGAACTTGAGATCGTTAGGAAGGACCGCGCTTCTGACGTACCGGTGCCGGTGTCGTCGTCTATCGTCGATAACGAGTTTGGCTACGGGGAACCGCGTGTCGTGTTACAGCCTAGGCCAGTAATGTTTCTGCTGCGGTGGGCGCCACGTCGGAACCGGCGACGGCTTCGGCGCTGGAGCCTGTCGGGTCGTCTCCATTACGGTCTACGGCTGGTATCACGACGACGGAACGCAGTGCGACGTCCAGCGTCCAGCAGTAGCGGAGTCGGCGGCCGAGGGTGCCACGTCGGAACCGGCGACGGCTTCGGCGATGGGACCTGTCGGGTCGGCTCCGTTACGGCCGTCCGTGACGCGTGGTACTTCGGCGCTGAGGTTCCGCATGCAAAACAAAATTATCTTCGAGGGCGACGGAGCCAAAACCGTGCCGACGATGTGCGTTCTAACCGACCGATCGGCCTACAATAGGCCTCCCCCTCCCGTGCCCACCAACCTGACACTTAGTCCGCAGCAATCGTTGGCCATCCCTCCGGCTGCAACGATAGAGAAATGTGAGTGTTTTTCAAATATAACTTTTCATTTTTATAAGTGATTCGTTACGTATTTTTAGCCGTATCCAAATTTGAAAACGGAAAGATGCGCAAGGTCTTTGTGAAGGGCCTCGCGCACAAACGCAGTGCGTATTTCCCCCGGCAAAGAAATACTTCCGCATCCAAAGGCGGAGAATTGGAATACGTGCCCTTGACCACACCGGAAGGGGACGAAACCCTAATGGTGAAGGCGGTCGGAGATCAACCGAGGGGACATAATATATACACAACCCCGTCACCGATAAAGGACAGTGTATACGATTTCGTCGAGTCCGAACGATCTCGGTCCCGGTCTCCTATCAAGTCCCCGCCCACATATGCCATTGGCTCTCCAGTGGCCGGACCGTCTTGGCGGTCACCCGTCAGGCTAACCGTATTCCGGACGGAATGGCCAAATCGCCGATCGTTATGTCACCCACTCCGTCGAGGCCCGTATCCGAATCGTCACCACTCAGGATCGACAACGAGTGGGTGGATACCGACGAAAGTGACGAGGGTTTTCGGCCCAGGCGCAGGACTGTTGCCGAAAAGCAACAGGTGGCCGACGACACTCCCGTAAGTCTATTACACACATAATTATATCCAACCCAAGCTAATAATTTTTCTTCGTCAATTAGATGGTTAAATATTGCCCGTTGTGCGACTATTGTACGTCGGGCAATAAAATCGGCAGGCACATTACAAACAAACATAAAGGCGACGTACAAAAGCCAACCGCCGTAAACGTAAAGGCTATCGTGAAAACTATAACCACAGAGTCGAGGAAGTCGTATACCCTCGTATCGATGTCGGCGATCGAGAAGAAACTTGGGCCGTATTGGGTGGACCCAAGTTTCAGGAGCATCGCGCACGGTCTTACCGTCATGGGTAGGATGAAGGTGTACGGGGGGCACTGGAACCTCCCCGGGGTAAAAGACTTACCCAACCCCTTCAGCCGGTACTTGCGAAATGGCGACGAAGCGATACCGAACCCTGCATATATTGCTACAAAAGCAGTGCAGGAGCCAGCGCAGCCGGCGCGAGAAGTGACGCCACCACACCAAACAGTGGCGGATACTTCTTCGCAGTGAGTATTATTGGTCTGGTCACCCTCATTTTGACACACAACAATTTATAATTTTTTTTTATTTTGTTTATCGTCATTAGAAACGTGAGGACGTCGACGAAACACCAAGGTCTGAACAAGCGGTTGCCGGACCACCACCCGCTTATCGCGATGTTCCGGAAAACCCTTAAGATTATACACGGCGGTGAGTCCAATGCGGCGAACAATTACGTCGGTAACGTTTCGCGGATATTGTATTTCGTCCACAATGAATTGGTTGGGATGAACACTCTGCCAAAACATTGGGCTGACCTGGTGTCGGCAGACATCAGCCACTACGAGAGGTTCATCGAACTGTAAGTACCAATGGTGCCGGTAATAGCATGGTGATGGATTTGGAAGTGTTAATAAAAAACGTTTATTTTGTTATTTAGACGTGAAAACCTGGGACAAACCAAGTCGAAGACGATAAATTATTTGAAAGACTTGCGCAAGCTATTTCAATATATACTGGACAATTATATACACACTGACACGACGTTCCCGAATGGTTTTAACCTCATGCCGTGCGAGGCGACCGTGACGAAAATCAAAATACTCGCCTCAAACCTGACACTAATCTACCAGAGAAAGACCAAACAACAACCCGGCGAACTCTTCGTCCGAAAAACAATGGAGGCCGAAGAGCTTCCCCAACATTCCGAAGTCAATACGTGCATACAATCCATTGAGTCGGGTATACCGGAATACCTGACTCAATTGCAAGAAATTTTCAAGAACGAAGGTAGGGTGTCCGTCAGGAGCGAAAAGTCCGGGACACCCGCCGAAAAAAGGGTAAGTGTGTATATTTAAGCGTAACGCTGTCATAATTGATACTTATCGATTTATGTTTTTTTAGTTGTCGAGTCTCTGGAGAAAAGTTACATGTGCTATTATGATAAGCCTGCTGTGGTCGTCCAAACAGAGGAGCGACGCTGTCGTTAACATGACAATTGGTGAGTGGGAAAACAGGAAGCACCACCTGGACAGCGCCGTGGTGACGGTGAGGGACCACAAGACGGGTGACAAAGAGCCCGCCTCCATTGTTATTGATGATGAAATGGAGAGGCACATGACGATGTAATTATTTGATCAAATCTTGCCTTAACCTAAACAAATCTTTAAAAGCGTTTTCTTCTTGCAGATACTATGACTTACGTACGAGGACCGGATACGAGAGAACGAACTTTTTTGTGACTATAGTTAAAAAACTTTATGACGACGTAAATAAGACTTTTGGATCAAACCTCTCCTCCAGGACGTTTCGTATAATGACAGAGACGGAAGGCCGTAGACACGACGCTGCAACGTCATCGATGGTCGCGAAGGCGTTGCAGCACTCGGAGGTCACGGCCTTGAAACATTACCGGGTCACGGACACAGACGAGGCCATAAGGCGACAAGCCAACTTGGACAAGGTGACACATACGGCACTGGTGAAGTTCTACATTGACAATCAGTAAGTAACTTAACCTGCTAATGAAATCACAAGACAAAAATCTGTTCTGACCGTTACCATTTTATTTTTCAGTTTCCGTGACTTTTTCCCACTGGTGCCGTATTCGAGATTTCCCAACCCCGACGACGCAATCGAAAAAATAAAATCACACGAAATATACGACCAATACCCGTACGCAACAATAGACGTTTATTACGTACTTGGACTCAAGGATAAATTTGACTGCGCACTAATTGACAAACGGGTCGGGATACTAATAGAGGAAATGACAGCTGCGGGTTACACCAAAACGAATATCAACGAACCCGCAATAATTGACGTGGCGAAGAAAAGAAAAATATACTACTTTTTGACAAATATAAAATACCAAAAGAAAATATTACGAAAAGTCTTGACAAAGTTTTAGACGATTTTGACAAATTATGATTTGAGAGAGACTAGTTGACGACAAAATGACAGTGGATTAGGCCTATTGGGGAACCACTTTAAAAAAAACGCGCCATATGCTGTACCTCAATGGTGGTGTGGAAAACAGCAGACTACTTTCACTTCCAGTATTAGTTAGAGTATCAATAAACTCCCGCTTGTAAACTTATAAATTCCCCGGAATTTAATTTGTAGCTGCGCGTCGCGACCGCGTGAAAAAAAATCGGTGCGGGGCGGCGATGGTCGATTACGGGAAGATTTGTAACGTCCAAGGGAGACTTGCCGGGTAATAAATGTCCCGTCGGTTGGTACTGTTACAAGAGAATGTCGAGCTGAAATATGCCTCCGCGTAGCAGTACACCACACGTCAAGCCCGAATTCCCTAAGAAAAAGATTACAAGTCCACGCGTAGCAGTACACCAGCCGTCAAGCCCGAATTCCCTAAGACAAAGATTACAAGTCCACGCGTAGCAGTACACCAGCAGTCAAGCCCATTTTCCACTCAATTTATCATATATGACTCTTCCAACAAGAGAATTCCCTAGTACCAAAATTCCCAGACTTGGAGACATAAATGGGCTTGGCTTGGAACAGACCGATCCGATCGGTCTCTGGACCCAACTTCAGATGTCCTTCCCGATCGGTCTTCATACGATATAATGGAAACTAAAGCTTGGAAAAAATTGGAACTTGCTCAGTTGGCTTTTAATTCCCTTAACAAAGCCACCCTGCGAATTCCAAGCGAAAAAAATCATTTTTAAAGAAGTCGGCTTGAGACAGACCGATCGGATCGGTCTAGCAGACCGATCCGATCGGTCTAGAGGCCTGAAAACAGGGACAGGTACAACCTCAACATGTAACTGTACAAACGTTATGAAATGATTTCATCGTACTGCTCGTCTATGTGACTAATCTCTCCGTTATCGACGTTAAAACTAAAAATATAAAAGGAAATTGCAATGTCTGTCGTCATAAATTATAATACGTGCCCGCGATAACGACTTTTTAAATTACACATATATTTAGATATCTATATTTTATTTACCGTCTTATGGGTGCTGCGGGCCTGTATCCGGCCCGTGGGCCGTAGTTTGGAGACCCCTGAACTAATGTATTAACAATCTGTGTGCGCTCGGACATCCGGTCGTAGATCACCCCCTTTCTTATTGTATGTTAAACTACTCGTGTATAATCCTTGGTTGCTTTCTTAAACCGTTCAGATGAGGTTGTTCATCCCCATTAGAATGTAATCTCAAGGTTGTCTTGTTTTCTCTTTGTATACCCACAGCGTAATTTAATAATATTTATGAACCAATTTAATTTACCTACTGTTATGTTATCTTATATATCTTAAGGCGAAACGATCACAATAGTATAGTATGTATATTACTGGGTTCGTTACACCTCCCCTTTTAAAGTCATTTTTACTGTCTAAACATTAAAATGTGGCTCTTTTCTGAAGTTTAGTACAAGCACCTTCCCTAATTTACAATTTTACATTCGCAAGTTATTTGTTACAATTACAATCATGTTTACAATAATTATCATTTTCACAATTACATATTTTGGTTACATTAGTATTGAAATATTTTCTATTGTTTACAAAAATATGTAAGTACAATCCACTATACATTTTTGTTACGTTTGTTTTCAACATTAACAATTAATAATTAAACAATTTACTTATTTTTGGTTAATTTTTGTTAGATTACAATTTATTTTTATTAGTTATTATCTATGTTAGTTTCCATTATACTATTGACATTTATATATTATTTTCTATAAAATTTTCTTTCACAATATCACTTATCTTAGTGTTAGTGTTTATAACATCAATGGTTAAAGTTATTACAATATTTTCTTTTTGTTTACATAATATATATATATCATATGTATTTTAATCTCCAACACCATGTTAATAACATTAACTAATTTAATATTTGTATATATTAAAAATATATTTTTCCATTTCCATATTCCTATATTTTACCCTTACTTCCTACATGTTTTCCTATGTTTATGTTCCTATATATATTTTTTTTTCATTTTTTTTTCCAATAATATCCTTTTCCCCATTGTATATGTGTATATATATATATTCAATTTTTATTTATTATATTTTTAGTTTGTTGATTTATTCAAATATTTATTTCTACAATATTGTTTGAATATATCTTATTTATTGCGGACCCATCTCACAAATACACTATTCAATTAAAGTCATGTTTGTGGTGCAGACCAGCATTAAAATGATCCATCTTAATTTATCCTTGTTTTATCTTTATCTTGTTAATTCAATTCTTAACGCTCACTTCACTATTCAATCAATGTATAAGTTTACGTCAAGACTAAACTAACAAGACTTTAAAAATGTATACTTTTCTTATTGAGATTTATCTATCCACTTGAACGATTGTATGATCCATGGGGTGATCCGCCTTAATTGTTAAATTTTTTTTAAATTTTATAGAATACATAACTAAATTTAAAATGTTTTTATTAGGTTGTCTAGTTCCTATATAAAATTGGTATCAGAACTCAGATTTCAGTGTATTATTTGTAATAATAACTTTTGAAGACAAGAACCTTATCGAATTTTGTCATTATCAAAAGTGGGCAAGTTGAAGAAAAAAAATATTTAAATTAAGTTATGTTAGGTACAAACCAAGGTGTATTGATAAGGTGTCGTCACTTGTTTGAAAATTTTAGTATGTCCTAAAGAGGCCGATAAACGAACACTTTTGTATACCAAACCCATAGAAAATTGAAAATATATTATGATTTAAGGAATAAAATTCAAAATTTTTCATTGCATAATGACTTCTATGTTCTAAATTATTTGTATGCATGTATTTAAATATTTTCTTTTTATCAAATACAAGTATTAATATTATTAAATATTGTCATTTTTAAATTTCCTATTTCAAAAAAAATATATGAAAAATGTGAGTTAATTCACTGAAATATCATACATAATGCTTTCAAAGTGTTACAATTAACAAATAATAATTATTAATTATTAATAAATAAATATATATATAATAATATAACACTGATTTTTTTAAGAATTTGTTTATTAACAAAACTGATACAATTGAAATATGTAAACATTTAAAACATGTAATAAAGCTAAAGCAACAACACCATTCACTTCTATTTGACTCAACTTTTTTTATTAAACAATGCATTAACGGGATAATTTTACTACCCGTTACATATTTTTGGCCACATAATTCTCTAGTAGCACCTTCAAAAGGTTTCAGTAGATGCATAATTTCTTTGGCAATAAATAGCTCGGAACCAGTTAACATGGTAGGACCTTCAGGGAACTTCACAATTATAGATGCTACAAAGTCTGAACAATTAATAAACCTGTCCAACATAAAATAACAGAATTCCACCTTGTTGAAACGGATTGTATTAATTCCAATTTACAGACTTTATGGAGCTCATCAGATGCAGATACACACTGCTTGAAAAATGTAACTAAATGTTTTGCCTTATTTATTATAGTAGCAATATTTTCAGTGTTGTCTAATGCATTTTGTACTACAATTTAGCGTATGTGCAAAGCATGGCAATGTTTATCCTTATCAAAACACAAGTTCACAGCGTTTTTAATATTAGACCCATTGTCAGTTACGACCAAAAAAATTTGACGTTTTTCAATACCTCATTCCTGAAGAGCATTTTCCAGCCACTTGGCAATATTTTCAGATGTATGACGCTCATCAAATTCTAACACTCCAAGTACCACACTTTCTAACTTTAATTTGCACAAACCTAGAAAATGAACTGTAATACCAAGATAACTTTTGGTATTGATAGTATCAGTCATAAGTGTGATACTTTCCACCAAAGAATTTATTTTTAATTTGAACTGATAATACATCGTACTTGGAACTAATAAGTTTAGTTATTGTCCATCTTGATGGTGCTTTATACAAAAGTAGAGCTTTTTTCATGAAGTAGTTGAAACCATCTTATTCAGTGAAGAAAACGGCTTTTTTTCTTTCACCAACATATAAATCAATGCATTTGTGATGGTTGCATTTTTTGCACCTCCACCTAAAAAAAAACCATGAAGATTTAAAAATAAAGTGTTTATTTTCCTTCTTATTTAAATATTAATTATTACCTTTATAGGATTTCACAGCTTTAATTGATCAATAGTAGGTTGTATCCACATTGAACTCTGTGAAGTTGGCGTTGACAATCCGCTAGCGGAAGACAGGTTTGATACTACAGACACACTAGACACAGAGTCACTAGTTTTTGATATCACAGAGTCAGATTCAGACTGTACTGAACATTGTGATGCTGGTCGAGACTTAGAAAATACCAAGGTGGTCTGAGCACCAGACTGCAATTAAAAATTCAATTATAAATTATTATAACCATAAAAAATGATCATGTGGCATTGTAATTGAAATATTATGATAATTTAACTATGAAAATTACCACGGACTGAACATTCAATGCATCGCCTTTATCTTCTTCAACTGCAGTGGTAGTGGTAGCTATTTTAGCAGATTTGCTAGATGTTTTTGATATATTTAATGATAGGTGTTTCCGTTTAAGGTGTTTTAAGTTCGTCGTATTGCCACATGTTTTAACTAAAAGATTGCACAGTTTGCAAGTACCACCATTATCCACTTTAGTGAAATACTTCCACATAACAGAAGACATTGTAATTTGTAGCTGAACTGAAACTTGAAACTTGAAAGCTGAAACGTGGACACAGTTCTTACAAGAGTACAGGAGTACAGGTCACAGGACACGGTGACGCTGTGACGGTATACAATCAACTTTATTAAATTGAATAAAGATCAAAGATGTATTATCAATTAATAGTTATTGTTAGATGTGGTCATGTGTACTGGGTACTAATCTTATTATCTTTATGGGTACAAGTGTAAACTATTTTATAAAAACTATAAGAATATTTATAGATTAAGCAAAAAAAATAAATAGTTTGTTCATATACCGGGTGCAATTGTAAGATATATACACATATACAGTATGGACTTTCTTTACGGGGAAATGTATTACGGAGATCTGTCCATGAATCATTTAAACTTATCAATCACTAGAGGATGTGGTGTGCCGAATACAATGGCCCCTTAAACAAGCACCTTAGCTTTTACAGTAGTGACAGCTCTAGCAGCTTGTGTTCAAACTAGAGCAGCTGGAGTCGCAGCAGCAGTTCAAGTAGCTTGACCAGTAGCTCTAGTGATAGTAGTAACAGCTCTAGCAGCAGTAGTCAGACCGACACAAGCAAAAATAGCGAACTAGACAAAATCTAATTTTGCCACCCCTGACAATATAATATCAGTATTTTGATAATGCCGCCCTCTTACTTAATTGCTGCTTAAGTGCCATCCTAGGCGTGGGCCTATGTCACCTACCCCTTGAGCCGGGCCTGGCAGCAGTTGCAGTAGTGCAAGGGCTTGTTCTGTTTCTATACGTCCAAGCTGGCCCATATTTCCTCTCCAAAAATGTCTCACTGCTTTGAATTCCGATTTTAAAAATAAATGATAATGATAATGTTGCATGATCCTAGTAACATACAAAAAAATTGATAAAATAAATGATGATCAGTCTAAAGTAACTCCTAAAGTATTATTAAGAGCACGAGACTCTTAATCTCGGGGTCGTGGGTTCGAGTACCACGTTGGGCGCCACTTGTGGTAATGTGAAAAAAGGATGTGCATGCAATATATACGTATTTATCTCTTTTTTACTTGTATATTTTTTACTATTTAATATTTAATTTATTGCACACACACTCTAAATTACCACCTTCTCATATATATGTATGTCAGCGTTGCCAAAATTCAGATATTTTTTTATAAATCGGAAAATTTTCGAATTGTAAATAATTCGGACTTTTTATGGATTTTTAATGAAATTTATTGTTAATTTAAAAATTTGAATTTTTTTTTGCAAAATATAATTGAACGTTTCCTTAAACTATCTATTAAACTTTCTTCAGAGTGCGGCCGCAGGGGAACTTCCTTATTTGAAGCGCGCGCCATATATTCCGAAAAAATATGGCGGGGCTCATTTAAAATAGCGGTATTAAACATTTTAAATTTGAAGTCATGATATTATGATATAGACAAAAGAGGAGCGCGCGTTTTTTGCGATTTCCTTGGACTGCCCAATCTCCACTATACGTTAAGGAGCGCGTAAAATAGCCAGAAATATTTCAGCCGACTTGTATTTTGGCCGAAAAATAATTGATTGGACAAGTATATTAGCAGAATCGTATTTCAGCCGACAGTATTTTTATCAGCCAAATATTTCAGCCGACAGTATTTTAGCCGACAAATATTACTGCCGATAGTAGTTTATCCGACAAATATTACTACCGACGGTATTTTAGCCGACAATTGTTCTATGTAATCACTTGTGGGCAACCGCGTACCTGAACCATGGTTCAATTTTTCTGGTTATATTTCATCAACAAAATTAATTATTGTTAACAAATGGTATAACATCACATTGTCTCTCTCTCTCACCCCCCCCCCTCCCGTGCGCACGCCTATGAGTCTTAGTGTGTACTTAATAAATTATTTTACTATATGTGAAATGCCCCTAATCCCCAAGACACCCACAACCCTTTAAACTGAGGCACGTGCCTCAAATAAAGTCTTTCGTTACGCCACTGGTCTGCACTAAAAAGTTACTTTCTTAACAAGTAACAATACTGTAAAATATATTTTAATCAATTGGGAAGATTAAAGATGTTCCCCTTAGCATTAATTAACTTACATAATAAATTATATACAATTTAAAGAAAGTAAGCATAGGTACCTATTCAAAGAATGATGATATAAAAATATAAAATCATAGAAATGAATACCACAAAATATAATAAATAGGTTAACCTGTGGGTATAAACATTTATAAAAAACCTTAAATCACATAGGTATTTTTAATAACAGAATAAACTTATACTACCTACAATAGATACCTATTATGTACATAATTAATTTGGAGATCAGTGGGGGGCTTATCCTCCCTCCCCCCAGAAAAAAGTCCTTCAAACCCACTCCTTTTTTTTGGTTGTGTGGGATCGAAGCCCCTCACTCAAATTGTTGCTAATAATGTTGGCAACTCTACAATTTCAATGGATTTCTGCCTATGAGTAGGTAGGATGTTAGTAATTATAATTTGTGATTTGAGTTTTGTATGTATTAGGTTACAAAAATATATCACATACCACGTTTTTGCAATCATTAAGAGGGCGCACTAGTAGACAAAATATGGCATAAAAACATGGTTTTGTAATTCCAGGAATACGGCTTATTGAAGCATTTTATAGTATAAATACCTATTACAAAAATTGTAGAGGGGAATTTTTTCTAGAAACGTAAGAGGCCCGATTTTCGATATTTTCATTAATTAGCTAAATAATTAATTGATAAAAAGTTTAAAAAAACGTGTTAATTTACCATGCGATATTGGACGATTGGAACAAGATATCAAAAATCGGGTATCATACGTTTCTAAAGAAAATTCTCCTCCACAATTTTTGTAATAGGTATTTATACTGTAAAACGTTTCAATAAGCCGTATTCCTGAAATGACGAAACCATGTTTTTCGATAAAAAAAAAACGTTTAATTACGCTCGTCATGTGCTGCGCCCGTTATAGCAGCGGCAGCGCTCGATACTAGGTGTTCATACAACCACCCCGCGCGCGATAACAGCAGTAGTGCAGTACCACAAAATAGATCAAAACGGGTTTTCTATCGCAGCCGTGCGCACGTACATAGTTTATAAATAACCCAGATAAGAAAATGATTATTATATTATATTGATTATATTCCATGACAAATATTATTTAATTTTGTTCAGTTTTATATTTAGTATTTGTATCCAAATTTTATACTAATAAAAACTACTTTTGTTCTTCAAGTAATACGGCTTATTGAAGCGGTTTACATCAAAACTACCTATTATAAAAATTGTAGAGGAGAACTTTCTTAACAATCGTAAGGGATCCGATTTTTGATATCTTATTCCTATTGTACAGTATCACATGGTAAATTAACACGGTTTTTAACTTTTTATCGATTAGTTATTCAACTAATTAATAAAAATATCGAAAATCGGGCTTCTTACGATTGTTAAAACAATTCTTCTCTACAATTTTTGTTATAGGTAATTTTGCTGTAAACCGCTTAATAAGCTGTATTACTGGAATTACGAAACTGTGTTCGTAAACCTCTTCGTATCCGAATTTTATACAAATAAAAACTATACTTTTGTTCTTCATGTAATACGGCTTATTGAAGCGGTTTATAGTAAAAATATTTTTTATAAAAATTGTAGAGGAGGACATTTTTAACAATCGTAAGGAATTCGATTTTTGATATCGTATTCCAATCGTCTACTATATCGCAATCGCACGATAAATTAACAAGTTATCTTCTTACTTTTGATCAATTAATTATTTAACGTGTTGCGGGCACCCGACTTACAAGAGAAGGTGAGAGGATAGGTTGATGGTAGAGATGACAATGAGCAACAAATTGTGGTTTGATGTATATTTTTATTGAAAATTGTTAAAGACATAAGTTATACTGACTAGCTATTCGAATTAACGACAATCACTGGTGTCTCAGAAAATAAGCGATTGCTCGAATATTCTCTAAGTCCGAAATAGGCCATTAATGAAAATAAACTAAGTCCAAAAGTAAAAGTGGTGATTTACCAGAAGCGAAGAGGTACAGGAGTGCGTACGTACGGTGGCTAGATCATGTCTGTCTCATGGGCCGTTCTCAGGGCTCTTATATAGGGTATCCGGATATTTCACCGCGCGACAATTCACCGCCAACATTTCACCGCATTTATAACTCACCGCGTGCACAATTCACCGCGCATACAATTCATCGCAGTTGTTTTTTTGATAATGTAAAATGTAATAAACCAATTTATCAGTCGATGTCTATATATTAAATTACGACATGGCATTTTTGATATGATGAGCCATTAAGTTTATCTTACTGATACAAATTGATTTCCTTATCCAAAATTCTAAATTTAAAAATAACCAGATACATTTAACTATACGATTACACACGTTACTGATTATTGAATTATTGTGTCGGCATCGTCCAGTACGTATATCGACGTTTACGAGAGTGTTTCATTTTATAATCATGAATAATATATCGTATATTAAAAGTGAACGGGGTAAAGATAAATTAATATTAAAAGGGTACATTTATATACTTGAAAAACAAGGTTTAAATAAATTAATATGGAAGTGTGAAAATTATCAGAAGATAAAATGTAAAGGACGTTTACATGTTTGTAATGACGAAATTATAAAAGAATTTAAACATAATCATGTGCCGGACTGTGCAAAAGTTGAAGTATGCAAAGCAATCAACGAATTAAAAGAAAAAGCTATCGAACGACCCGATTTAAGAACACGTGCAGTCTTAGGTTCAATTTCGACATCTGTAAGTATACTAATTTAAAATACTTCTTTTATTAATTGTAAAACTATTTTATTTCTTAATATTATACATCTTGTAGTTAACTACTTCAGCAACAGCGCATTTACCTAAATTAAGTTCTCTTAAACGAACGATTCGGCGGATAAGAAATGAGGAAGATACTTCACCACCAAACCCAAAATCACTAAGTGATTTAATGATTCCCCAAAAATACCAATTGACGAACGATGAACAACCATTTTTACTGTACGATAGTGGTCCAGGAGAAGACCGAATACTTTTATTTTCGACCGAAAGAAATTTACGTCTTATGGAAAACTGTAAACATTGGTATGCAGACGGAACATTTTCGACATCGCCTTCATTGTTTACTCAAATATATACGGTAACTGTTTTAAATTATTTTTTAATATATTAGTATATTTTAAATAAAAGTGTAGGTGTGGGAACGGTTTGAGTAGAACTTATAAATACAAGCAACACAACTTTGTTTAACGTTGACTTATAGTTTATTAGTTAATTGACAATTACACGGCGATTATATATTCGCGGACGGTTTAGCGACGTGTTCCTAAGACAACGGTCCGGCTAAAGCTGTCGATCGACACCACCGCCGCTGGCCGGGCCGGCGGCCGTGCCGCAAGCGGCGGCCAGACCGGTTGTCCGTCGCGCTCTCGCGGACGTCGATAGAGACGCCGCGGTCGTTGCGATAACGACCGCGACAAAAGGCTATGGTGAACACTAATAAGGATATAAATAATAATAGGTATATAACCGATCAAACGTTATAATTGAATTACTTTACTTGTTATTTAGAGATAAATGTATTAAAGTTACTTTACTCGTTACTCAAAAAATATTGTAATGAAATTACTTTAATTTTCGAATAGAAAAATTAAGTTATATCATAATTATTGTAACTAAATGTGTAAATTACTATATGGTTTTACAGATACATGGTGTACAGTACAGTAATGTTTTCCCATCAGTGTTTGCATTATTACCAAATAAAATGGAATCTACATATTGTCGCCTATTCGAAGCATTGAAATCAATAAAACCTGAATTGAATCCGGACACGATTATGATTGATTTCGAGAAAGCGGCCATGAATGCCATTTCAAAAACATTTCCAGTTACAAAAATTCGAGGTTGTTTTTTTCATTTTACACAGTCCGTTTGGAGACACGTTCAACAAGCTGGACTTCAACAAAAATATACTGAAGATTCAGAATTCGCTCTGCAAATCAGAATGATGACTGCCCTTAGTTTTGTACCTGTAGCTAATGTTGAACAGGCTTTCAATGATTTGATGGATACTAGTTACTACACAACAAATGAAGAGCTTTTAACTCCAATGGTTAATTATTTCGAAGACACGTGGATTGGTCGTATGGACAGTAGGAACAGAAGAAAGCCAGCCTTATTCCCGATCAATTTTTGGAACTGTTATGCTTATTTAGCAGAAAACATTCCAAGAACAAACAATTCTGTCGAAGGTTGGCATAATAGTTCTTCATCCACATTAAATGTAATTCATCCTAGTATTTGGAAGTGTATTGAGGCGTTTAAAAAAGAAGAATCATTAAATAAAATCCATGTTGAACAGTTTATAGCCGGGTATTCAATGGGCGTTAAAAGAAAATACAAAGACTTTGCTGAAAGGTTAAAAAATGTGTGTGATGACTATCATAATAGAATAACAGAAGATTACTTCTTAAGAGGTATAGCCCATAATTTTCAGTTAAATGTTTGATTATTTATGTAGATAGTAATTTATTGTAATATTATTTTATTTTTTTTGGACAATATGTAAATGTATTTGCATAAACTAATTTATAATTTTTAATTAAATGAACAATAATTATACTATTATATTATTATTTAATCATTAAAAAATTTTACTATATCCACGACGAATTGTAACCGCGGTGAATATACATGCGGTGAATTGTAAATACGGTGAAATGTTGACGGTGAATTGTCGCAAGGTGAATTATCACGCGGTGAATTATCCGCGATCCCTTATATAGTCTTATCCCTTCCCTTACTAGATCCCTGGCCGAGTGTGGCGTTTGGTTCACACAGTCCGTGGGGCCTTCCATAATTAGGTAGTTAACTATTTCGTAGCGTGAACATTGATCTATGGCTCAGGGTTGCAGATGTGCTTTTGGTCGATGCGGGGTATCGTTCTAATAGTGCGTTTACCCACGGTCGTGTTGTTGTCACCGTGCCAAGATCTAATTCGTATAATCTATTGCGCCGCGGAGTTCCCACAGATATTCTCACCGGGCAGGGTTCTGTCATCTGGCCGTTGATTGATGCAGAGCCTGTTTCTACTAATTAATAATGCTGCTCTCCCAGGGTCCCGTGTACTATGATATCGTCATCCCAATTATATATATATGTTGTCCTAGTACATTTAGGTATTTGTATATTCTACTATGTGTAGGAGCGGAGTAGAGGGGTCCCGTACGTAGCAAACGAATTAATTAAAATATCATAGATCGTGTTTCTTACGATTGTTAAAAAAATTCTTCTCTACAATTTTTATTATAGGTAGTATTTCTGTAAACCGCTTCAATAAAAAATACTAATTATTACGATATCGGAATAAATAATAACTAGGCACCTATATAAGAAAAAATCAAACTTAAATCAAATGTTATTCCATTTTCTTTTATAAATCTAAAATTTGATAATTTAAAAGAATATTCATCATAAGAATCTCTACCTTCATCCAAAAAAAGGTGGGAAAGTGGGTGACGCTCTGCTGTACAATATGTTACAAGTGGGCCACTGTAATGGATGGTATTAAATTTTAATTCAATGATATTATATCATTGTATAAGAAAAACGATTCTGAGCGAAAATGGTCAGTCAGTCTATGATATATTACTAAGTATATTTCATGAAAATATTGTGAGTAAATTTATTTATATATTTACATATTTGCGTGGAACCTTGTTATACATTTTCAATCCTTAGCTATAAAAAGTTGAACATTTTATAAATTTGTAACTACAAAATAATAAATTTGATACATTTTGTCAAAATTTGAACTTTAAATGCTTATAAAAAAAAATTGTGACTATGTATTTTTAGTATTTTTCAACTGTATTAGAACGATATATCAGGAGCCTTATACTTAATTTTCACGCTTTTTTACCTAACAAATAAAATTGTATTGATATTTATAGGAAAAAAAACTAAAAAAGTTGATCCGTAATTACCTCAATTAGAGTTAAATAATTTTCAAAATTTTATCGTGTAATTAAATGCTAATATAAACATTCAGTGAAATTTTCAAGTATTTACAGTCATTCGTTTAATAATTACAACGAAATAAGAAAATCTTTAGATTAGAAATCGAGTGAATATCAAATGTTGTAAAAATATAAATTTCAAACGATCATAAAAATTTAATTTGACGTTCTTGTAGACATTTTTTTTTCGATAAAGATAGACAAACTTATGGATAACCTTGTATAACATTTTCAAATCTTAGATTTAAAAAGAAAAATTTTTATGAATTCTCAACTCAAAATAATTTGCTAATTTTAGTGATTTTTCAGTATTTTTTCAAGATTTGAACTTTAAATGTTTATAAATAAAAACTGTGATCAAGGATTTTTAATTTTTTTTTATCTGCCTTTGAAAAAATAACCCAGGAGCCTTCTATTTAATTTTCAAGCTTTTTTAACCAACAAACACAATTTTGTTGATATTTGTAGAAAAAAAAACTAAAAAAATTGAAAACTGACAATTTCCATAAACAGCTCAAAAAGAGTAAAATTATTTTCAAGTCAATCTACGGTCATTTGTTTTTGAGTTGCACCAAAAACCAAAATCAATTTTCTCGATAACAGATTTTGCGTAAAAATTCCTGTTTTTCCTTAATTTTTCTTTTGTTTTTCACGGCGCTTTTGAAAACTACTGAGACATTTTTACTTTTGACCCCCCCAAAGTACCAAATAGATTCACTTTCCTAGCAGAAAAGTTACTATTGAATAAAATCCAAGCACTTTTACTGTCCCAAAAGGTGATGACAGACACAAAAAAAAACACATCATTGTAAAATCAAAACATGTATCGCTTCGCTCAGAATCTAAAACACACATCATTTTAATTTGTAAAATCAATACACTCAGAATCTAAAAAATAATGCCTACCGGAAACTTGAATTAAATTTTCACGAGTGTTTGAAGCTTGAATTTTTACAACATTAGATATATTGACTCGAATTTTCATGGATCTTTATTCTTATTTTGTTGTAGTTAAAAAACGAATAACCGTAAATACTTGAAATTTCCACCAAATGTTTATTTTCTTTACTTGAAAAATTTTCAAAATATTTTGACGCGTGTTTTGTGATGTTTGCGGAAATTTTTCCTTTTCGAATTTTTTATTTTTTTTCAATTAATGTCAATTAAATTTTATTTGTTAGGTAAAAAGATTAAAAATTTAATACAAGGCTCCTCACAAATTGTTACAATATATCTTTTTAAAAATATTAAAAATTCATAGTTCAAATTTTTTTTTATAAGTATTTAAAGTTTAAATTTTGACAAATTTAAAATTTAAAACTTTTGTAGTTAAAAATTTATAAAATGTTAAATTTCTATACCTTAGGATTGAAAATTGAATAAAAGGTTAGGTTAGGTTGGTTAACAAAAGCCGTTCTTTCTATAACCAAAAAGCCTAAAAAAATATATAAACAGTGTTTTTTCTAGCAATTTTATGTTTATTTGTGGACAAAATTAGATATTTTACCAAGAATAAAGATTTTAGTTAATTTGTTGTAATTTAAAAATATTATTCTTGAGTAGTTGAAACTTTTGAAGTATATTATTATATTTTATAGTTTATACAGACAATGACACTTTCAAATGCAATTTTTTTGACAAAAATGAATTTAGCCTACTGTATTATGAATGCCTCATACTAAAAAAAATCGAATTTGACATCCACCTTTCAGAAATAATTTATCAGAACTTTTTAATGTTAGTTAATGAATAAAAGATCGATTGTAAAAAATTATTGTTATTTATTGTAATAGGCTTTTTCACTAACCAATTATTTAAAAAAAATTATTTGTATTATAATTTTTTTCTAATTTCCGTGATATAAGTATATCACATTGTGAAGGTCAAGTTATAGAATTTTTTTTATATCTATGATACACATTTCATTGAAACCATGAACAAAAATGTCAACAACTATTAAACAGTTATTTACCAAATAAAATATTTTGTCACTGCATTATCTGTTTACAAGTATTCAGTAGAAACTCGATTAATCGTCACCGTCGGGACCAGGACTATGAGAGTTAACCAAATAAGACGATTAACTGAAAATCAGCCATAAGCCCATAAACTTACATATTTTACAACGTGTGTACATATATTTGTATACAAAAATAATACAAACAACTAATTAAAAATAATCCGTCGAAAAATAAATTACAAAACACCGTTTATTATTTAATTTAAATAGTAACTTGTTATTCAAAAAATATTATTCATCGAAACTTGAAACAATCCACTGTTACTTAAATCATAGTTTTCAATAGGTGCTCAATGAAATTTTCCAAAGATTTATTAATTTAGACATAGACATAGGTATATTATGCTGTTTATATTAATATCCACTACCTATTTCAATCATTACTAATAAATATGTACACAGGAGAATAATCAATTATCGTATGAAAAGTGCTTCAGGTTAAAACGTAAAAGACACGACATGGTTATTAAAAAATGTATTTACTCGTAGCGAATTATTATTTTATGTGTATTTTAAAAAAGTAATTACTAATTAGGTTACAAAAGTAAATCAAGCCATCTGGTTAAATTTGTTGTAATTTATGTATTGATACACATATTTAAGTAATTAGGAGCTTTCATTAAAAAGTAAGTCTAGCGAAGATCGAGCGCGCGGTGTAATGGTACGTGCATTAGAAATACACGGGTGACAATTTACGCAATGGTCAATGTCAATATCGTATGAACCCGCTCAACTAGATTGTTCATGAAATTATAGGTGGGTCGTTACTGCTGTATTAGGTACAAAGTAACGATTACATTGGTGGAACGAGTAGGAACGAATACAACTGATTGTTCCTCAAACGTTACATCGGTACAAAGTTTCTAACTACCAAATGGTCCCCATCAGGCGATACCGAGTACCGAGTACCGACTGGCGAGTGGCGATTATACTAACAATAGGACATGAAATACAAATATTTTGTTCGTTCCACTGCGTTTCTAACTCTACGCACACATTCACGCACGACTTCGACACGAGTCGGTACGTGTCTACTGTGTCTAGTGTCTACGTACTCAGTTACGCACTATGCATTTTTCTTCTTGGAAATCTCGATTAATTACACAAAAGAGAATGCGCACAAATTAACAATTTTTAGTATTATTTTATTATTAATAATTATAGTAAAATAGTATTTTACTAATCGTATAATACTCTTCGACTAATTACTAAAATTCTTTTACATCTAAACTAATTGTTCCAATCGTTACATCAGTACATTTTTAAATTTGTATTATTAATTATTCCAAAACTATTTTATTTAAAAATACTGAAGGTAGTAAGTTGTGTACTATACCACGGATTACAATAACAAATTTTAATAACTGTAAAGTAATTTATTATTTTAATATGAATACTAATAACAATTAACAAACATTGATTTTAAAGTTTAAAAATAATAATAATAGTAATAATGAACAATTTTACTTATTTTAGTAATTACTATTTAAAAACATTAATATTTCAATGTTTTTTAACGATAATCTGCTACGTCTTTCTGAAATAGTATATCCGGCTTTTGATAAGATTCGTTCACACGGAACAGAACTCGATGGCATACACAACCGTAATAACATCATCTCAAACAAATTTGGATAGATATTTCTTCTATTGTTCCACCACTTGAGTGGATCTGAATTTCTGTCTAGTAACGGCTCACTTACATATCTGTCGATCTCCACAATAGCTTCAGATGTTGGTGTACTTAATGTTGGTGTTGACACCTAAATACAATTACAATATGATTTAAGTTACAATTATAAATATATTAAATACATAAATTTAGTATACGATATACCTGTGCATCAAAGTGTTTCCAAATTTCAGATGTTTCATTTTCTATTGCATTATTGTTCAATGGTGTATTTATATTTTGTTCGTCATTATTTTTATTCCTTTTAATTATTGCCGCAATTTTTTTACGATTTGATCGTACGTACGCTGGTATATATATGGTTATCAAATGCTTTTTTATTAAAACGCGGATCTAATAATGTTGCCTCTGTTAATACTCGTTGATTTTCAATACCTTCAAACTTTTTATCGGCTTTCGTTAGCATTTTAGAAAGCATCAAATGAATTGTATGTGGTAGTTGAATGTTCTGTATATTATTTTTAATGTGAGAGTGTAACATTTGAGTTAAATTAAGACTTTAGAAATTGAAACGCCTTTTTCAGAACTAAGTTCAACAGTTGCTTCTTTAAAGGGCTTAAATATTTCACAATAGTGTTGCATTATTTCAAAATCTACGTTAATCAAATTGTCTACGTTACCTATTATAGCAATTGTGGAAATGAGTGGTTCTTTAATTAGTATACATCTTTGAAACATATCAAAAGTTGAATTCCAGCGCGTAGTAACGTCTTGAATCAGTTTCAATTCTGGATAACCCATTTGAGTTAGTGCATTTTTTAATTTTTTATATGATTGTGTATTTCGTTTAAAAAACTCGACAATTTTCTTAACTTTTTTGTGTACGTGGTTTATTTCTTTTAGTCCCACTTGAGCAATTAAATTTATTGTGTGAGCTAAACATGGTATATGACGCCAGTTTTTATTCATTTTGATTGCTGCTGTTATATTTGCCGCATTGTCAGTGACAGCAACCTTGATTTTTTCACTAATATTCCATTCATTAAAAATATCTTTTAAAAACACTGACAAATTATTACTAGAATGAGATTTTTCAAAATTAAAACACCCAAGTAAAAAAGACTTTAAAACACATTCTTTTGTATCAATAAAATGAACGGTCACGGCAACAAAGCTATCATTATTTATTGAGGTCCAACCATCAGTAGTAAACGCTATAAGTTGAGCATTATTTAAATTATTTTTCACTCTTTCTTTAGTTTCATTGAGTAGCTGTGGTAATAATGATTTTGATACTGTTTTTCTAGATGGTAATTTGTACCCAGGATTTAACAGATGAACGAATTTTTTTAATTCTTCGTTTTCCACCAAACTAAATGGTAGAAACTCTTTTGCAATCATAATTGCTAACTGTTCGTCGAGTATTTTTTGTTTATTCATAGAAATCGGTTTCGTAATATATGAATCTACTAGAGTTTGTAATGAGCGTATTTTTTTGTATTTATGTTGGTCGTTACGGAAGGTTGACAACTTAAAATTTGAGGTTGTGAGGTTTGTGGTCTTTTCTCGTTAGGTTCATCAGGTCCATCTAAATTTTGCTCTACCATTTCTAAACGTGGAATTTTTCTAGCTTCGTATTGTACATAGTGTTTCCTTTTTAAATGTTTGGATAAATTTGTAGTTAAACCCCCTTTATACGAAATTGGATTTGAACAGTATGAACACTTTACCTTCTCATTATTTATAACTGAAAAGTGATTCCAGATGTCACTACTTTTCTTCTCCATTTAAAAATAATAATATTTTCTAAAACTTAAAAAAAAAGTATGTACTATTGTCTATTCTATTTGAAATAACAAAATAATATTTGTTTTTATTATTAAAAAAAATAGTTGAATGAATGTTCTAAAGATAATCAGCAAAGTACAAAGTATTTATTAATAAATTCATTAATACTTGCAGTAATTAAAACTATTTTTTTTCTTTGACCATCACGTTACATTATACTGCCGCAGCGTACTATCTAACATAAATCCAGTACTTACCTTTTAGAATGTTGTTGATTCAAAAATCTCGAAAACACCAAATTATTTAACTTCATAAAAATTAAGTACTTAATAACTAAGATGGTTATTGGCAGGGCTGGGCAAGATACCTCAAAAAAAGTATCTAAATACAAGATACAAGATACATTTATAACTAGTATCTAAATACAAGATACAAGATACTATAATATTTTTAAAGATACTAGATACAAGATACATGTATCTGAGATACGTATAAGATACAAGATACTTAATATGTATATTTATTTTTATTAATTTCTTAATTTACCTTGGATACAATTTTATCATACATAATTTATATTATATTATAGCTTATAAATGTATAATGATACATGTATTTCTCATTAACAATATAATTTCAAATAACATTATATACGCTTAAAATAATAATACTAATAATAAACAAATGAAACAATAGGTAAAAAGATTTACAGTCTATAAAAAAATTATGTACTCAATAAGAAAACGTTATGAAAAAAAAAAATTTATAAATTAGCTATGTTTACTTATTATTTATTAAATGTTAAAATGTAGGTGATTTATATAAATATTTAATTATGTTATTTATATCCCATGTTTTGAAATAAATTCCTGGTTACCCTTTAAAGAGACTAATTTTTTGAAAGTTTCATCTGACATACTAGATCTACACGGAGAATGAATAAACCCAGCAAAAGAAAATAGTCGTTCAACAGCTGCTGAAGAGGTTAGGCTTGTATTATATTTTATGAATAATTTTTTTATTTTAGGATAATTATCTAAGCAACTAAGTGATTTATTTTTATCATTTAAAAAACTTATAAATTCAAGTTCGTTACTTGACTGTTGTCTGAACTGGTCTGGTTCAGAAGAAAAAATAATAAAAGATTCTGACTCTGACTCTTCGCCTGAGTGGGATTCAATTTCTGAACTATTTTGTTTTGCACTACAATCAATTTCATTAATACATAAATTTTGAATTCTTTTTTTCTCTTGATCAGTTGTTATTTCTGGGAGCCAACGTAATTTAAATGTAGGGTGAAAACATGTAGCTAAAATAGCATGATTAGCTTCAGGTGTTAAATTTAAAAAATAATCAAATCTATTAGACAAGGATAATATTAATGGAGATATCATAGAAGACAAATGCTTTAATTGTTTTTCTTTTAACGATTCAAGCCGGTGTTTGAGTGAAAATAATGTTGGTATTAATACACCGTAGTAACAATTAATTTGTCCTTGCAAATAATCTAAAGCACATGAAATTGGCTTTAATAAAATTACAAACTCATTTAAATACTCTATATCTAAATCTTTAAAAACATAATTAGTATTAATAATATTTAAATGTTCGAAAATAGTTTTTAGTTTTGCTTTATAAATAAGAAGTTGACTAATCGAATCAAATAATGGATTCCACCTTGTTGGACAAGGATAAATTAAAGAACAACCTAATATACTTTTTATAACTTCGGCAGATTTTGGACGTCTTGACATGTTCCACAAAAAATTGCACTTTTCAATGGCTGCTAAATGTAATCTATTAACTGGTAAACTTTTAATAGCTTTCATGAAATCAGAAGTAGCTATCAAACTTAAAGTATGGCTGGCACATCTCAAATGGTGAGGTAGCAACATAATCTGATCACCTTTATTCGCGTTATTATCAGGGACAATTGGTCTAAATTTCAGATATTGTACATCATTATTCTCACCTATAAGTATAATATATAATTTATAGGGTGTAAGTTGTGTAACAAAACATTATTAATTCTTTATGATACATTTAATATTTTATATTTACCGTAATTATCAGAATCATTCTCTACTCGAAAATCACAACCAAATTCTTTAAAGGCTTTCACGAAATTGCTTCCATTATCGGTAATTGTTGATACTACTTGTTCACGCCGTAGAGAAAATTCACCCAAAATGTTATAAAGCATTTCAGCCACAAGATCGTATGAATGTTTTCCGGTAAAACGGTTGCACGCTAGTACACAGCTTTGTCGTTCTAATGTAATTGAATCAATCTATAAAAATCATTAAATTAACATATATACAATTATTATTGAATTAATACATAATATATGTTAATATTTTAAATACCCAGTGTGCTGTAACACCCATAAAACTGCGATGTTTGGTGGACCAAATATCAGCAGTTGTCGTGACCAATAACTGTTTCATTTCAAACAAATTTTTAATTGCGTCGTTTATTTTTATATAATCACCATCTATACGGCGACTAAGAGTTCTTCGAGAGTATATTGTAAGATCACAATCTAAATCTATGCAATAAAAAAATTAATAATATCATATTATATTTTTAATTTCATGGAGTTACCTTTAAATATTTTTATGAAATTTTCATCTTCCACTGTAGACAGTGGTTTCATACCGAGAATAATGTAACGCATAATATTTTCGTCTAATTTTTTTTGTTTATGATCAGTACTTTTATATTCAGTTAGTTTACTTTGTTTTGTTGGAATTTGAGAATTATCATTTGATGTACTTGCTCTTTTACGTCCTCCGACTTTTAAGTATACGTCATATGCTTCCAATTCTGACATATGCAATCTCTAAAAAATGTTATTAATTGTACAATATTATAGACATAAAATTTCCATATTTTAAATAGGTACTTACTTTCATATGTAGTCGAAAATTTGATGTGGAATTTATTGCTCCTGAAATAATTCTGTTTTCTTTTTTTTTCTCTTTACATGTTACACACATAGCTTTTACATTAGAATTCACATTTATTATTTCATCAGAATTTAAAATCGTATAAAATTTGCCATCAAAACATTTTGGAAAATTAACAATTACATTATTTTGGTTATCCATGTTTTTAATAATTGATATTTAGATATTAAATTAATATTTACAAATATTAAAACAATGCACAAAATATAATTTTTCGTCACTTTGTCAGAGCTAACTACACAAATACCGCATAGATGCATAATACTCACGAGACAGACAGATAATGAACCGACAGTCGTCAGTCGGCGACCGGTGATCAACGAAGTCTTATCGCTGATATAATATTATCGCCACACACCAAAGTTACTTTAATCTAATCTTAAAACATATTATTACTTATTGGGCAATTGGGAAAACTGTTATATAAATGAAATATGAAACATATTTCTTGAATGTATCTAGTATCTTAATCATAAAAAGATACTAGATACAAGTAAATAAAGTATTTAAATACCCGATACAAGATACATCCAAATTATGTATCTCGATACAAGATACAAGATTGACACGGTACGCAGCGGCCACCAGTACAAAGTACAGGTACCGCAGCGACCGGTCGACACTTTTGTCAACCACCACCACGGTCTACAGCGCGACAACGCCAACTCTCCCACCGCGCCTCAAAGGCACAAGGCAGGACGGGAAGGCGGGTCGCGTAAAACGAGTACCGGCCGCCGGCGGCTACGACGTTTATCTTACGTCGACCGTTCCTAACGCACCACGACCGTTTCTAACGCACCACGACTCGACCGCATTATTATTTCTATATTCTTGTTAAGTGTCAACGCCATCATAATAGTGTTCAATAAACGTCCCTCACGGGCCAAAAAGAAACAAGAGTGTTGTAAGATTTATTTCATCTGTGCTGTCGCTAGACCACCTGGCCAGCACCACCCACACTCAAAGACCGGCCTACCGCGACCACACCACTACCCTCACCGTAGCCGCGTCAATTGGCTCCCCGCAGAGGATTCACCTCAAGTCAGCAGAAAGGTAAGGGACTTGTCCCACTAGGGCGACGCGACGTTGACACGATTTAAAAAAATAGTTGCCAACGAAAATATCGTACGACCTGACGTCAGGATTTCTGCACACTATAGGCGATGTCTCGGCAGTTGCTCAGTAGTCAGTAGCAATCATGTCGTCTTCTGAAGATGACGAGTTTTGTATTGTATCATATTGGTATCAACACCGTAAAATTAAAAAAAAAAGGAAATATTGGATACATCCATACATACAAAATAATATTAATTGTCGAATATTTGTTGCCGCTAATGAATTAATGCAAGACGATGTAAAATTTCAATCTTTTTATCGCATGAAGAAAGAAAGTTTCAACTTACTTGTAGAAAAAGTGGGACCGGCTATTGAAAACAAGACACACATTTCCGTCGTTGTGTATGTGTGCGTGAAAGATTAATGATAACATTGAGGTAATTTTTCTTTATTTACTTATTAACACTTTATTAACATAACATAATAATAATGTAGAAATAGAAATAGAAAATAAAATTAAGTATACTAAATAATTTCATGAACTTTAATGTAACAGGTAGTACCCGTAATAAACTTCTTTTAGCCAATGTACAGCAAATCATCTATTAAGTGTTCGTTTTGGTTGCATATTTGTGAGGTAACTTCTTCAGGAGAGGGGATTGGCGTGAAACTGTTGTGTGAGTTATTATATGTATATAATGACGAACCGTAGTAATTAGAAAATGCAGACTGAGGACGAGTATTAGATAAAGTGTTTAAAGTCGGTGTGTTTGATTTTGAGGAGTTGGATTTTCAGTTAAAATGTCATAAATCAAATTGATACTTTTTTTTTAACATTCTCATCTGTTTATCGGTCATGGCGTTAACATCAGGTAATAAACTAAGAAGGTACATTCTTCTAGGATCTTCTCCGCACATTTTAGTTTTCTTCATTTTCACAAAATCAATAAAACTTTGGTCAGCTTGACTAAGTTCACTCTTTCGTTTCTTCATACCTTTTGTTTTTTCTTCAGGACTACGAACTTTTTCTTGGTTTTCACTTATGATTTTGTCACTAACGTGTTGTTCTTGTTGAACGAGATCTTCATCTTGGTCTTCAGCGTCGCTTTGTTCATTATTTTCTAATACAATGTCGTGATCTGGAGTGGGAGAAGGAAGATTTCCTGAAGTAGTCAAATCAGTGCTAGGTTTTACATATGGCAAAAGGAATTGCAAATGTTCATTTAAATAGTACGGCCTCTTTGATTTTCTAGCAGATCCACTAGGTGCTGATTTATTAGTTCTGACAAAGACAGTTCTTAGGTTTTTCCATTTTTCTTTACAAAATGTAACTATATATAAAATATAAAATAATAAAACATTAATTATATACTTTTATACTTAAAGAGGAAATGTATAAAATAAAAAGTAATGAAAACTTTTTTTACATTAGGTACCTGGCAACAGGATCTACTTATTCCAGCCTAGCATTTTATTTTGCTCGAGGTGCTAACACAATAAGTAAAATAATATCGGAAACTACAAAAAAATATGGGAATGTTTAGTTGACGAATACATGCCAATACCAACTGAAGAAAAATGGATGAGTGTAGCTAATCAGTATTACAGATTATGGAATTTACCAAATTGTGTAGGATATAGATGGAAAACACATAAGAATACAAAAAGTTCCAAATACAGGATCAACTAACTTCAATTATAAGACATACCATTCAATTGTTTTAATGGCTTGCAGTGATGCAGATGGAAACTTCATCATGATAGAAACTGGTTTCGCAGGCAGAAATAGTGATGGTGGTATTTTTCGAGCATCAAGAATGGGTCGTTGGCTTGAAAGAGATGGTTTAAATTTGCCAAATCCAAAACCATTGCCTAATGACCCTAACGAAATAATTTTCCATTTTATTTCGTAGCCGACGAAGCGTTCCCTTTGAAAAAAAATTTAATGAGACCAAACCCACGAAGAACATTAACAAATAAAAAACGAATATTTAACTACAGACTCAGTAGAGGTAGAAAAAACTGTTGAGTGTTCGTTTGGCATGATGTCACAAAAATTTCAGGTATTGATGTCACCAATACGATGCACTAATGAAACTACCATAAGCAATATAATACGTTCAGTATGTATCCTCCACAATTTCATACGTAAAAGGGAAGGTCGGCAGTATATACCTTCTATTGATTTGGATATAAATAATTCACAAGACTTCCAAGTACCCAACGAGTTTATCATGGACAACCAAGATCAAAATGAGTTGCCGAGGACACAAACAGCGAGTGATCTCAGAGAATATTTGGCTTCATATTTTGTTAAACCCTATGCATCACTGCCATGGCAGTGGAATAACTGTGTATAGTTTTTACGATAGTCATTACGATATAAATAAATTGATAATAAAATGATAATATCTAATATTCATAACCTAATATTTATAAATAATATTTAATAATAATAAAATAAAGTCTAATAATGGGTCATTATATTATTTATAGATTTTTGCATTACAGTATTACACAAGGGTTTTATTAATAGAATTTCAAACAGAAAATATACAATAATACATTAAATGATTAAATATATTATATTATTTTTTATATTATATTATTATTTACCGTAAATGATTAACGGATTACCTAATATATTAAAAAACTATACATTATTACCTATCTACGTTATATTATTATTTCGTTTCAAATGAGTATAGTGTGATTTCTAAAATTGTTCATATCTATAATGATTTACTAATATAAATAATGTAAAAATAAATAATATAATACAATTTATAATCTAATATATTTTTAGTTTGTTACTCGCAAGTACTAGGTATATTTTGTAAATTTGATTTACTTTTTTTTAAATATATTATAGCACTTATAATAAAAATAAAATACAAATATTATTACCTGACTCTTTGAATTCTTCTGCTACCTTTGACCAGGCCTTTTGTTATGTCCCTTCTGGAGTATTCAGGTATTTTGAAGTTATATAAGTAGGGATATTGCTCTACGGCTTCAACTAGTTTTATTGTTAAGTTTTCTTCTTTGGTTTTTGCCATATTGTAAGTGATATTTGCCAAATAATAATATAATTAATTATGTTATTAGAAAAAGTCATGTGGTTGACCAGGCAACTTTTATCAAGCGACTGACAGCACTAGTCGCGCGCGATAAGTTGCTTTCGTGTCGCGTCGCAGTCACGTCGCATCGCGTCGGTGGGAGGTCTCCAATATATTAACCCGTGTTTTATTAAACAAACGATTATCGCACGATATTTATTTATAATCGCGTTGCGTTGCGTCGCCCTAGTGGGACGTACGAGTAAGAGTTTTCACGCTGACACATACCTCGGATAGATTGCTTATATTAAGTTAAAGAAAAAGTTATTCGAGTGTGTTTGCCGGTTGGCTAGGACGCCCAAGAGAACATTACGTAAGAATTATTTCTAGCACGTAACAGGGAATTCCGCGCAGCCGTGCATAACCGTGATACGGATTGGGAAGTAGTTATATAACAACCACCACCCCTCCGCAACGCCTACCTTTCGTCCCGCGACATTATCCCTACACTGCATGACATTTTTTTTTTTGCTAAAAAAATTATATGTTATATAGTTCCATTCAATAATTTTAGGAAAAATAATAAAAAAAAAAAAAAAGTATTTTTCCCGGTAGAACTAAGGATTTAAGTGTATAATGCATATATGCACTTGCATGCAGTTACGATACCTAATCAAACCCGATTGAATTACCTAAATTTTTGTGAATAGGTAGGTACTATGATAAATATAAATATTAAAACACAACGACAAATAATTATGATACTAATAATACTTTATTTTACTTCTTAACTTTTTACATATACTTTGAATTTGTTTTTTATGTTACCTAACTAAGAACAATGGAAATCAACAAAACAGTTTCTATCGTTATTGTAACATAAATATACACAACATTTGGAACATTTTGTGAACGACTGAAATTTGCATTTTGGCATTTTGCATACCCGTCTTTGCTGTTCATAGTTTGGCCAATGTTCTAGACAATCTCTTCTTATCTCATCAAACGGCGCAGATGGTGTTTGTGTTCGTTTTTTTTTTAATTTTCTTGTATTCAAATGAACCTGAGGGCCTGCCTTTTCCTCGTTTGGCGATTCACCATGTGATACTTGATAAAGAGTTACAGATAAATGTTCTCGGAATTTGGCCAATGGCATTGTGTGCCAGTAATTTTTTGTACATTAGCCATGAATTCACGACAGTCATATCTAATAAGTGATAAAATATTTATGTACCATTTTTTTGATCTCATTATTATTCTGTACCGTCCTATCAATGAATCCATCAGATCAACACCGCCCATGTGCTTATTATAGACTTCGATATTTTTGGCCTCTCGACGTCTACATTTTTTTTTTGTTTTTTATCGTATCTACGTACTGTGGTTGGTTCGAGGGCACCAATAAAAGTGGAGGGGTAACATTTACAATTTTATTGTCTTTCCACGACACTGTTGTAATTGGTACACCATCGACTACTGTTAAACATTCATCATATGTTCCTCGAGGTTTCTTCAGCATTTCTTTTTCAGGCATAGTGCTATATCGGGAAATCTATTCCTCCTAAACGTCCCTACTGTGTGTATACTTAATTTTTCTAAATACACCATAACTGGAATTGACGTATAATAATTGTCGAAGTATAATTTATGGTGTTCATTTCTCGGTATCACTCTGAAAGTCTAACTACGACATTACCTGTTGCACCTAAGTCAGGTTCAAGCATTTGCTGGCGTTCTACAGAATTGTTCTCGTACCCGTGTAAATTTCAAAATTGTAGGCGTAACCTTTTACTCCACAGAGAACAAATAATTTATAACCCCATTTATGAGGTTTAAGGGGTAAATATTGCTTCATATACGAACGCGCCTTTGTTGGGCACAACTGTTCATCTAGTGCTAGAAATTCGTCAAAAGGCACAGAAGAAAATTTTGCTTTTAGTAATTCAACAATCGGACGGATTTTGAACAGCCTATCACGGTCTTCGTGATTTGGAGGGAGGTCTAAATTGTTATTATTGAAATGCAGAAATTTTTATTCTTTCGAAATGATTTACGCTCATGCAGTTCTTTATAGGCATATTACTAAATTATCTGACCAATACGATCTCGAGTTTGGAACATGGTCAATGGACATCATAATAAGTATTCCAAAAAATTTGTAATTCAGTTTTTGAGAGGATAAATGGCTTTGAAGGGTCAACTTGCGTGTGCTGTACAGTTCTGTTTGCTCAGTTATTATTGATAATAGACAGTCGTCGAAAAAATAATTAAAAAAATCTTTAGGCGTTTCTAATTTTTTTAGTTCATGTGGCATTGGAAATTCAGTTTTAAATTGTATAACCGACTCATTTTGTGTAAAATTACCTTTATCCATGTTGGTCGAACAACTCTTGTCTTAGTATGTAAAATTGGATTTTTTACTGTTTTTTAGCAGCATTTTTATCACAGCGAGTAATCCTTGTACGTTGAACGCGCATTGTATTTGTAGATGTTTGTACAAAATTTACATTTTGCGACGACGGCGGTAATGGTGAAGTTTGAACTTGTACAGGAGAACCAGAAGTTGATTGATCGGAAACATTTTCATTTTCAACAAAAAATATTCTGGAAGTGTAAAAAAATCATTGTTCTTCTCTAACACGCACAACAACACGGTCTTCACGAGGAGTTACAGTTTCCTATAAAATTATGATTGCAAAATGTGCGGTCCAATATAAAATGTATATTATTATTTACCTCATTTATATCTTCATCGTCACTTAGCTCAAAACCATCTGCATACTCGTCTTCACTTTCGATTGGTATATTTAAAAAAGTTTCGATTTCATAGTCGTTAAGAGCCATATTTAAAAAAAATTAAAAAACCACACAACTGTTAAATAAGTATTGTAAAAACAGACAACAGAAATATAAAATATTATGGTCACAAGGAACAAAAGTTGCTGATACTACTAGCCGGTCAGGACCAGTACTGCATAGTAGTGCAAATATGCATGTCAAATATAATCGACCATAAATCATTGTTGACGTGAATACATTGTTTGTTTATGAAATGCCTCAATTACCATATGTCATAATAGCTAAATATAATTTTTCTGATAAGCCGACACTATTTTTAACCGTGTAACGACACGTTCAACATTGGACGATGGAGCATAGTTTAGCACATACAAAAAAAATACTTTTAAATAAAATTTAAAATATGTGCAGCCATCTACCGTTAAAATTTTACGAAAAAAAAACTATTTTTAACTGGTTTAAGCAAATGACCGCCAGGTTTTTCATAGCTTTAATCGAACATACTTAGGTACATAACCATCTAATGTTATAATGCATATATGCCCTTGTATGCAGTGTAGGGTTATTGCCGATAACAACACAGCGCGCAGGCCAAAACCGGTTCAGCCGCTGCAGCCGTCAGCTACCGCCGCCGAGTACGTTGACCTAGGTCTATTATTCTTGGAACGCAACGGCGGTATCGCCAACAGGTGTCCGATGATCACAATGTATAATAAATTAGTATAGTGTTACAGTATACTGATATACGCACGTCGAACACTATAACGTGTACAGTACAAAGTACAAGTGTATTAGTGTATACGTATAATGTATGTAGATATATCGTTTATGTAGATTGTAGCCCGTACGGTCATATTAACTATAGATGGTCTTCGATAAAAATAGAACATTATTATTTCCATTAAAATATTTTATTTACTGATAATGAGAAACAAGAATGATTGTCGCCCGTTAATATATTTATTTATCTTAAACATTTACCGAATATGATCGTAGTCTTCTATTTTAATAAACCATATTTAATTTTCCAACTATTGGTACGTCGGTGAGTAACTACGGTCTAGGTCTACGGTCTACGACGACGTTGAAACAAAAAATAATCGGTTAATTATTATTATATTTTTAAAGGGCTAGAGATATATTTTATTTATTGATACTTCGTAAATTATATATATTTTTTAAATTAATAACTCTTGTATAAGCTTCTAGACGTGTTTAAAATCTTTTTGTCTTCTAAAATCTTGTATAACTACTATAATTTTTTTTATTAGTTTATAACATTACGTATAATATTACATTCTCGTGTGTTTGTACTTTTTAAAGTTGTATTT